>VZSE01004535.1:1176364-1454113 GCA_013398275.1 Promerops cafer | reverse complement strand
CCAGGGGTGAGTACATTTTATAGGTTTTAGGAAATTAGCATAATTGATAAAAATTACCAATTAGGAGGACAAGTGGTGATGCAATTCCCCTCCAGGTCAAGCCCCATCTCTGGAGGCTCTCTTTAGCACTAGTTATACTTTGTCCATGGGAATGTATCTCAAAGAGATACAGCCTTGTTCCCAGCAAGAACCAAGATGGCACGGAGCCTTGTACATTCCCAGGGCTTGGAGCTCTGGAATTTGCTTTCTGCTTAAGGAAAGGCTGTAGAAAAGTACTAGGAAAACAATTCACTAATACAATAGATGACAGAGCTACAAATATATGTGTGAAAAATACAGGGAACATGGGAAAAAAAAGGCAAAACCTAAATGGCATCATTGGGATGTTGGAGATTGGCACCAGCTCTAAAGTGGAATGTATCAAAGGAAAGGATGGGATGCTGGCTGCTACCAGCTCTCTGTCAGGCTGTAGTGGGACTGCAACTTGGTCCAAGTTTTATGTGTGAAATTCATTTGTAAGTCTGGATTTGTCTGGCTCTGTCAGGTGGAATGTTGTAGAATAAAAAACCTAAGCAAATGACAAAACCAAACCTAACCCCACTGACATTTGCCCCCAAAAGCCATAGTTGAGCAATTCATACAGTTATCATCAAACTGGGATTCAAATGGTTCATAAGCCTACGAAAGTGCAACTCCCCACCACACTGAGCTCCACATGGCAGACATCTCCTTCCCTCACAGGACGTGTGGACCACAAACACACCTCTGTTCAGAAGCCATCTCCCCTATTTACACGTGCCTCATGTTGGAGGTGAATGTTTTGTGTGGGCTGGAGTTGCCCCTCCAATGCACATACTGGTGAGGAAGCGCCCAAGCCCTCTCGTATGCAGATAGGGGCGTGATGGGTGTACCTGTATTTTGTTACACTGTGTGCTGTCACTCCTTCTGCTGGCTGCTGTCCCTGTGCCTGAAGGGAAAGGTGAATCTAAGTGGAGGTGACAAGGTCAGTGATTTCTGTCTTTGACAGAATTCAAACCAGGCTTTTTCTTCTAATAATTTATTTTCTTCTTTGTCCCTGCTATTACAAATATTAATTATAATTTCTATTTTTGAGAAGTAACTCCTTAAAACCTTAGTGTAGTTTCCTGGTTGATATTTAGTCTGACATCATGGGCTGTAGCCTTCTCTGGCATTATAAATTTTTGGGCAAATTAGCTGATAGGCAGTTCTGGATGATCTTTTCACATGCTCTGTATGCTCCCATCCCCACCATATCAGCTGCTGTTGCTCAGAGCACGGGGATACCTCCACAGTGGAAAGCTTTGTGATTTTTATTATCCAAATGTCAGGGAACAGACTGAGCTATAAAGGATAACATTAAGATGAGAAAGGGTGCAGAGCAAGATCTCTGTTTTTTAGTGGTGGTATTTTAGGCTGCCTTCTCTCTTTTTATTTTTTCCCCATACTATATCCTGAGGCCCAAGTCATCGTTTTGGTTTTATGTACTGCTATCTACCTTTGCAGATTTTTTTTTTAGCTTCCAACTTATTTAATTAATAATTTAATTAACTCTAGCCATTTCTTACTTAGCCCTATTTAGTCACTTTGAAACTTTCTTTTATATGAAGTTGTACGAAGTATGAGAACTGAAAGCATGAGTCTTACTTTCCAAGGGTCCTTTGAGAATAAGCTCAGTCTTTTCAGCCTTCTAATAGGCTTTCAACCAGTTTGTCTTTTTTTGTTTTAATACAGAAAACCCTGCATTCTTTGTCAGGAAAAAAAAAGGACAACTATGCATAATATTTATTTAATTAAAATGAAAAAATGTAGTGGTTCTTAATATTGTTTTAGAAGCAACCTTCTAGGGGTTTTGGCATTTTGGGGAGGTAGGAGAGGAGACAATAAAAGCTTGTTGCATAGAAACAAATGACTGAGTTAGGTTAGTTAATTTAACTCTCCAGTGGACCTTATTATTTAATGTTTATAATGTGTCAGAGTATTCTGAAGACCGAAATCTTCAAGGTCTCAGCTGACATTTATCTCATTTCTATATATCTTCATGAAGGCATCTGTTTTTATGTTGCTGTCTCTCTGTCAGGAAGAGGAAGGCAATGAACCCCAAATCTGTAGGTTTTCTGATAGAAAACCACTGTAATGTGTAATAGGGTAGCCTGAGATGTTTGTTATGGAGAAGAAGTTTCTGTTCCCTTAAGAGCCTTCAGCAAGAAATGTTGGTCCGTGGAAGGGAGAGAGGATACCAGTATTCTTCATACATTCCCATTGGTCCTTAAGTTGTCATCTCCACCTGAGCTGAAATAATTGGTTGCTAAGTTTTATCTTTCTGTGTTAATTTGAGCTGGAAAATGCTTTGAAAAATATTCTAGCAATTGCCCCTCTACTCCCCACCCAACAACAACAAAAAAGGGATACCTTCAGAAAATAATAAAATAATTCATTAGCATGACATTAATTCATTGTAGTTTGGAGAAGTTCTGAGCTATTCTACTTAGCGAAATCATCTTTTTGAAGAGATCCAGTTAGCACTAGGAAGGAATAGAACAAGGTTAGGTATGGCAAAGAAGTAAGAAATGAATAACAGAATAGGAGTGGAAGGAGGAGGGAAAATGGACTCCTTTTTTTGACTATCAAATTGCATGCATGTGTTTAGTAACTTCCAGGGAGCTAAAGTCAATCAGAGGAAGGTTCTGGTACTTATGTAGTAGAATTATCACAAGGCAGATTTGTGTGGTGTGAAGAAGAGATGAGGTGAGGTAATTGAGGTGCTACTGTTTTGATGTTGTTTGGCTTCTTGTCCTCTTCTTGTTTTCCTCATCAAAAAGACTATAACATATTTGCCTTAAAATTCTTCAGTTGTATCACTTGGTTTTGGGAAAAAAAAAAAAATAGTAGGTATTATGTAAATTGTGAATATTTAATCCAAAACAAAATTTCAGAGAGACAAAAGCAGGGCAAGTGTAAATTTCGAAAGAACTGAAGGTATCTATTTCCTGATGCTTTGTAGAGGCAGAGAACTATTTTCTCTTATTTCTTCCTCAAAGAACTAGCTTGCTAAGGGTGATTTGACTCATCCAGAATATTGCAGTAATTTATGTCTTAAGGATATGGTCACTATTAGCCTAAAGCTGCCACCTTCAAGGTTTATGTGTCCATAATCCAAATTAAATATAGTAATAGGATGTTTTTATGAAAACATTATTAAAGTTGTCCGTGCTCTTGGGTTGTGGAGGGTGGACTAGATGATATTTAAAGGCCCCTTCTAACCCTTATTGTTCTGTGATTGTAAACATACTATTAATTCCTCAACCCTGAAAAGACAACAAATGTAAGAATGATATTGTTGTGTTTGGTGAAAGGAGGATTAAATGCACTCTTTTTATAAGATTAGGATATAAGTTGAAAAGTAATTAGATCTAAAATTAGTTCAGTTCCATATGCTGCATATCTTGATCTTCATCCTCCTCTTAATTCACCAAATATTTGGAAGATGGGTAAACTATCAACCATTTTACATAGTATTTATGACTGAGTAACAGAAAGCTTAGTTCATACAAAATGTTTGAGAAATTATCAACCATTACAGCTCTGTATGTGAAACATGAGCGTTGTTTGAGAGGAAGGGAGACTTCAAGGCAAGATGGATTTAATTTTTTCACTCAGTTTTGTGCAAGTGAACATTCCACAGTCTTTTAAAATGTTGTTTGATTAATGTATTTAAATAATAAGTCTCCTCCCCACAGCTAAGTATTTCTGGAAATGGGCTGGAGCGTCTTTATTTTGTTCAGGAATGTGTGAAGACTGATAGTTGCATAAAAAACTTCAAAATTAAAGATTAAGTTTAGGCAAAATTTATAAGAACCTGTAGGAGAAAAAAAAAGTTAAAACCCAAATTTGCCCAGTCTTAAAGCAGATAATGTAAGATAAATGAAATGGTATCAAAATCTTCCTAGGAGTTAAATGTAGGCACATATTTGTAGTTCATAATAAATCAGAAAATAACAGTCAGATTGCTGAATTAAAACTTTTATCTAAATAGCAGTAACTGCATTTAATTACGTGATTAGATATAGCTTTCAGTAGGGCCTGTCATAAACTACAATTTCTTTACTAAGTAAAATGGGACATTTTTAAATGTGTTTGAATAAGTAAGACTAGATTTGACAACAAAGTATTTAAGCAAAAAGTACTAATAAACTGTATGTAAATCACCGATGTAACTCAAAAGCTTTCCAGTACCTATTTTTCATCTGACATATACCTGTTCACATCAGTTTTCATCTATTCTTATCTCACTTCAATATTTTTTCTTTTATCAATATAATTTCACAAGAATTTGATAAAAAAACCAGTTCTGCAAAGGATTTAGAGGACGTAATTTATTATTATTTTGCGAGGTTGTGTATTGAAGTTGCAGATAAATCATAGCTGATATGCACAATCTTTGACTGTTTTACTAATTAGAGTGGTGGGGTTTTTTTGTTTTGTTTTTATTCCTTCTGTGACACAAGTAAAAATGAAAAAACATGCAAGTATTTCTACCCAGCCTTTTGCAGCCACTTGAAGTGACTCTTTACATTTACAGCTCCTGATAAGCCTCATTAAGACATTTTTGGTCCCAATGCCCCTGTAGTTCTTCAGGGACTTAGTGTAGTATTTTAAAATGCTTTGAGTTTTTTTCCAGTTCTATGCAATTTCTGATCATTCATTGAGCACAAGTGGAGTCATATTGCCCCCAGCAGGGAAAATGCAGAATAGAACTTCTCGCCTTTATATCAGGCCTAAAGCACAATGCTGGATTCAAGTACTGAGGGTTCCATATATATAAAAATATATTTGCTAATATATAACTAACTTAGAAACAAATAATCTGAATTTACCATGTTTTAATAAATTTAATTTTTTTCTTTTCTTTTTATAACTTATCAGTATACACACAGCAGTAGTTCACATAGTTAAAAAAACCCAATATATTTTGCTTTCTAAAAATCTACTTTCAAGGGTGGTCAGATATTTTTCGTGGGGTGTTTAAGACTTATTTTGATAAACTTAAGAGTATGCAAAATCTCTTTTTGCTGTAATGGCCAGAATACTTTCAACAGAGTAAAAAAAAAAAAAAAAAAGAAAAACAAATATAAAAAAAAAAAAAAAAGTAAATCGTAATATAAGATTTGTTTGGCTGTTGTTGTGTTTGTTTGTTTGTTTTTAATAGTGTTTTGTTCTATGCAAGAAAGCGAAAATGTCCTGATAGGGTATCATTGATTAAAGAACTGTGGAGATGACTGATTTAGTTCACTTAGGATTTTTGTTATTGCTGAATACACTCAGTGTTGTGTGTAGAAATTCAACCTCTTTGGTCATTACATAAAGCTACATTGACTTTATCCTTTACTGAAATCCTGTTCAGAATCACTGTGCCTTGATTAAAAAACTACTTTTTAAGAACCACATGATGCATGGCATAATTTTTTTCTTGATTGTCTTTTGATATGATTTTATTTTTCATTGTTTCTCTTTAAAATAGTTCACATAGATAAATCTTCTGACATACTGCTTAACATGTAAGTTCTGTCCCATTTTAAACCTTAATAAGAAAGTTACTGCCAAATATTGAAAGAATGTCACTTTAAATTATAAGATGCATTAGAGCTTGTGTATTCTTTTTGGACTTCAATATATTAAAGATACTTCATGTCTGATGAGATATTTGAGATTAAATATTCTTTTCTATGAACATTAAAATTGTTACATTCTTAAGTAGGATCTTAAGTCTTCTTAGATAACACCCTAGATCTAAAAGTTTATTTTAGTATAGTTGGTGTGTTTCATGTCAGGGTGAGGCTGATTTTTGTCTGTGTGTGTTAACAGAGAGGAACAGCTTAATCATTTTGAGAACATAGCTAAAAAAGACTGCTGATTTTGCACATTTGAAAAATTTGATGACACTTTCTTTCTGACTGCCTATAGTCATTGTTATTTAGTAGGTATTTCAAAGTTAGCACAGTGCTAGGATGTGCCCAGTGTGTCTCTTGCCATTTTTTTTTCTATAAGACTTGGGAAAGGAAATCATAGTTTGAACATCTTCTGTTGGTACATCTCTGGGACAGCAATGAGACAGAAAACTTCTTGTTACGAAAAGTACTTTTAAATCTTACTGCTGGGTAGTTTGTACATGAACTCTTCCATTCTGTCATGGCATGTGGTCTGCTGGAGTATGTGCTAACCCAATGCCTGTTTTTCCCTGGGAAAAAAAAAAGCCTAATCCACATTGTGTTCAGTTAGGATTTAGTACAGTGGGTTTATGCAGGGCATGGTCAAAAAGTAGAAGTAATATCTCATTCTGAATCTCTGGTTCTCAAGATCTCAGTAGTTTTTTTAGCTCTTATCAAAATGAAGAACTTGAGTTGCTCCATGCAAGAGTTAAAAGACAACATGATTGGAAAGATGTGAAGCTGGTTTGGAATGATTTGTTTTGTTCGCTAATCCAGGTGAGGGATTTGTTGTGAAAGTTCTCAAATTGCACTGCAATGACTGTAGGAAAATACAGGAATCAGATAATTTTTAAGTCTTGATTTGAAGTTGCACATTCAGCACAAACGAATAATGGAATGACAAAACTGTAGTATAGTGTCTGCAAATTATTGGCAAGAAACTCAGTTTCTGTAATTTTCTTCCTGTTCTTCCAGAAACTGTGAGCTAATCTCACTTTATACTTGGTCCTTGCCAGCATACAAGTATTTGAAATAGTGTTTGTTAGTGCTCTGTTGAACTTGTGGTTTGTGAAACAGTAAGAATACACATTTAAAAGAGGAAATTGTATAATAAAAGTATTTAATATTTAAATGTTTATCTCCTGTGGTTGAGTGTTTCTACAACCGTATCTACACGTGACTTAAATGAGCTCAGTTGCTGATATAAAAGACACTTTTACATTTCTCCAAGTTTATACCTAGCCACACGGGACCAAATTATACACATAGCATTACAGTTAGGTGCAGCTTGCTTTAAAACTTAATTTCTACAGTTACTGAGCAAGCAAAAGTTTCAAGGAGGTTTAACTACAGACATTATGCAATGCAAATAGAAATTGCTTCTGCGCAAATGCAATAGGCAAAAATGTATTAGAGAGTCCGGAACTGGAAATTGGAAAATTTTTAATCTAGTGCTTGTCCAATATTTTTTTAATAGCACCTGGAAATGACATCGAAAAGGCCTGCACAATTTAGATGTATTTTACTGATTATACATGCTAATAAAAAAAATCAGAATTTCAATTCTGATATTTTTCTGTCCTCCTAAATACGTAGAACAAAATAAACCTAAATAAAGTAAGTATAAATAGGCCTAATATATAGTCTAAATAGATACACTGTGTTGAACAGCTGAACCTTTCTATTTGGCCTATTGTCATTATAAATCAATTATTTGAGCAGAGATTCTGAAATACAGAAAATCTTATTTCATAATGCATTTCCAAGAATAGTAATTTCAGAGTATCAAGGAGGAGGAATCACTCTAGATAATGCATGCTATTTAAAACAATTGGGAAAAAAAAAAAGAGAAAATGAATGCCCATTTTCAAAATATTAGTCTAGGAAATACACTGATCTGTAAATATGCGTGTAGCATGAAGTGTTTCACATAGACGTTTAATAACTGAAATGTGCGTAAAATATTTTTGACACGCTAAAATATAGTGGAAAAAACAAGGGTTACTGGCATGCTGAGGTACCAAATATTAAGAAGCAATTAATCCTTCTAGTTGGGGGCAACAAATAAGAAAACAGGAAGCCCAAAAATGTTTCTGTCCTGGAGATTACTGTCATGCATACAAGTAAACAGAATTGATCGAAATGTGTTTATCCTGACTTAGAAGATTATATAGTTGGCCTCTCAATATCTGCTCTACATATGGTTGCAAAAGTGTGAATATCTGTTTTTTGGCCCTGAAAAGGTTAGTTTCTTTGAATTTTGTTCTTTACTCAGAACTGGCACAGAAGATTTTAGAAAATACTGAATTGGGTAAATAGCTCAGGTCAGATTTGTGCATGCAATTCTTATATATTTTATTTAAATAAAATACTTGATGCTTCATTTGATTTTCACAACTATGTTTTTGTTGTGGTACTTGTAAATATTTTTTGTTCAGAAATGAAATGTCCTGAAGTCAGAAGTAATGCAACTTCAGTATGCATACTTGATTTCCCAAAAATTATGCAGAGCCTTAACATCTCTGATAGCAATCATGTACTGCAATTCAGTTATTAAAATACTAAAAATAATGTTGATAAATTACCCACTTTGGGCAACTAATAATTGGACAAGAGCATGTTTCAATTATACTTTGAGAGCAATATCTTTACAAGACAGTCTCCTGTACCTTCTAGATTGGCCTATTCCATTACATTCCTTAGCATGTAGTCTGCAACTCCTTGATTTTCAAATGTTGGGGGGGAAAAAAAAAACCTATGACAATTTTAGAAATGACCATATGCCCCATATTTTTAAAACCATAAAAAACCCCAAACAAACCAAAACACAAGAACAAAACTCAAATAACCCTCTATCTTCCGTTCTTTGAAAGCTAGTCAATGGTATTATTCATCTGTCAGTAAATGTTCTAAAAATTTTTAATTCTATTTTCTGTATGTCAGATCAGTTTGTGATAACACATATGTTGTCTAACTGTATTGGATTATACACTTCCCTGCCTAGATTTTGGTCCAAATAAATACAACTTTACACCAAAACAAGTTTGGTAATAGATGGCTAGATTTGTATGATGAGAAATAATTACTTTTTTAAGTTTTTCTTGTGCATGAATGCTAAGCAAGAAATCAGATTTTTGCCAGACTGATTTTCCCTTGTGGCCATTCATCACTTACATTCTCACTTAGTTCCAAGGCCCCTTACTGGGCTGGGTGGGCAGAGAATTCTACACAAACCTTCAGTGTCTCATGTACAATTCCTCAAGGGAAAAAGATTTACAACATAAAAAGCAAAATTTCACGGTTTGCTTTTGCAGAAACTTCGTGTAGTAGTATTTTTAAGGGATTTATTTAAAATTAAGTCTAGAAATTAAAGTCTTGGCTTTCCTTACTGAATCATATGCATGTCTTCAGTTTTAATGATCCTCAGCATTGGTGAAACTGCTTTCTGATTTCACTGAATGTAAGTCGATTTGGCTGTTAAATAGAATCAGAAAAAAATATTTTTGCTGTAGAGTTAAGGAAGGACAACTTTCTAAAAATTAACCTGGAAGAGTATTTGTTGACAGAAATCTAATATATTGACTCACTGTACCTTGTGGAATCTGGAAGGGAAATGAGAGGACAAAATACTCAAGTATATATTATTTACTGTGAATCAATGATATTAAATGAAAAAAAGTCATCTCAAGTTTTCCACCCTGTTCATTCCCCCAGGCAAACATGTAGTGAAAGCTGAGTAGTTTTCTTGATTTTTATCCAATTTCTTGACTTTTACTTGGAACTATAGATTCTGAATATTTCTGAGACCTTAGAGGCTTCATTTAATGTAGAAGGATTTTAAAGTTTTATGCCTATCATAACAATATTCACAGATAAAATTTAATATGCCGTCCAGGTTTATTTGTACGATAGAAATATAAAATATTGCTGGTGGTGAGGGACTAATTTTAAACATCTAATGAGCATCATCCTAAAATATTAGCCTGACACTCACTACTCACTTGAAAAATATGGATCTAATTTAAACAGTGGTTTTAACAGTAATAACAATTGTATAATAAAATTCTGGAATTCAACTGTATTTAATAATCTGTTTTCTTAATTTTTCTTTTCTTTTTCTTCCTTTCATGCCTCTCTTCACTCTTCTAATATTCTTTCTTTGTCACCATTTCTGGTAAAGATTAGGAATAAATGGGTACTTCTAAAAACTATTTTCTAAAAGAAATTTTATAGAAATTCAGCTGTTCAGTTATAATGAGGGAACAGAAGAAAAACTTTATTTACTTAAACTGATGCTTAAGCTGCACTGATCTCAAGCAATCCTGATTTTGATTTGCCTCAAGACAATGAGAATACCCTGTGCGGGAAGTTGCGTTTGTCAGTCCTCCGTAGCCAGAGGGAAACTCCTCACAGCACACAAAGCTCAGGAGTAATGTGGTTATGGAGGGAGAAAAGAAAAGGAAGAGCACATTGTTGCTGAATTCAGCAAGTGAAACATTGAGTTACATCAAAACAACATGGGTTTATTCCACATTAAATTAGTTGTCTCATGGGGATGTACTGAAACTTTGGATTTGCTTCTATCTCTATGTGCAGAAAGAAATGGTGCAGAGGGATTTTAATAAACATACAGCATAGGTAGTGATTTAGATAATATATTCAAGCCTATGTTTTGTTTTCTTGTGTAGTGAAAAGACTACCTAGAGAATGAATAGTCCAATGTACTAGCTTTTTCCTGGTAATCTAAATAAATAAATGCTTAGCAAATATGAGAGTGTGTTCCTCTAGCACAGCAGTGCTTTTGTATGGCATTTTTTTTTCCTTGTATCCAAGCAAGTCTCTATCTTTCTTTTCTAAACTTTCAAAAAGCTGTTTGATTTGGTTTTGCTTTTAATACACTTCTGAAATATTATTTAAGGATGGAGCTAAATCTATGTTATTTTGTAACAGATCTTTAATGACCAAAGTCGCTCAAATAGAGTATCAGTAAAAATACATAAAATATTTATTAGCTTCTTTTCCACTAGCTGTATTTCACAGCAGTGGTGATTTGCCTGATTAAGAGATTAGTCTCTCAGAAAAACATATTTGAATGAGAATGAACTCCAAATGCTCAGTGGTACCAAGTAGATTATTTTCCATGTGATAGAGGTGTTTGTAATTATTTGCACTTACTTTCATTGCTGTGTTATATATTACTTTTCGGATTGGTGTTTTATTGACAAAATGTGCTTATGTGGTGGCAAAAAGAAAGTTATATTACAGAGAGAAGAGCAGAGATGCAGGCCAAATGGAGAGGTATTATGTGGATTTTAAAGGATCATATGAGTTACATGCTAGTTCCTGAAATGAAAGTGTCTACAGACATGGTGGCAGCATATACATTGAGAATTATAATTCATCTTCCAAAATGCTGTGAAATCTAGAACAAAAATTCAGCCTTTTTAATGTAGAAAACTTGATACAACTTCATTATTTTCCATGATCAGTAACTAGGTACTTTCTTGCACTTCCAGTTGTTTTAGTACTCCCAAAGAGAATTGCTGCACTTGGGGGTTTTTAATGCCACGATATTGTTCACAATGGATGGTGAGTGTCACAGATAGCCCAGGGAAGCCTGGAAAGTGCTGTGTGGCCTGCAGAGCTCTCAGGTCTCTGGACCAAAACTAGTGTTGGTATTCATGCAAAAAGGCTTTACCAATGTCATGTGGCATCAAATTAGTAACTGTAATTTATATTTGTGTCTCAGTTGCCCTAGGAAGACCTCTGGTAGAGTTTATTCAAACTTGCGTCATCTTTTATTTCCTAGGGATACTATATAGAAAGAAGACACATCTTCCTCCTTTCATAAACTTTGGAATTAGATTTTTAGCTTAATCCTGGGAAGCATTCTCTCTTTATCTTAGATCTTCTGCATAGTGGAAACTTCTGAAGGAAAAATCTTTCTTTTCTTACAATACCCCTTGAGTCTGAACTCCAGCAGCAGCCAAACAATAATCTTCTGATTTATAGAACAGCATGGTGTAGAATGTCCTGTGAGAGCAGAATTAATATGAAGCAAGTTAACATTGAGTCAGTATTTTACAGACTGTGTGTGTGGTTAAGTGGTAGAAGCAGTGTGCAAAGTGTTTAAGATATCAGCTGCCTCCCTGCACCAAAACTGAATAGCTGTGTCAGCACAGCCCTATGCCTACACTAATTACAAACAGGAATATGCTTTTGGATCTGTTGTAGGAAGAGAATACAGAGAAAAGCTTGGGAAATATGACTTTAATAGTATCAGGTCATACAGTGCTGCCTTAGTAAAAATTCTTGCTGAATCAGTCACACTGCAGTAGAGCCTCTAAAGAGTAGTGGAAAACTTCAGGTGTTGTAAGAAATGCAGTTACCTGCCTAATGTTATTATCTGGTGTTGAGAAGTAGACTGTTGCTACACTTCACTATGAAAACCTACTGAAAATTATTGTATCTAGTCTCTCCAAGCTTTTGGGTCTATGACTATGGTGGTTTAAACCCAGCTGGAAAATCAAACCCACTCAAGCTGCTCCCTTTCCAACACCCCCTTCCAATAATGGAGAAAACACTAGGAGAGATTAGAAGTAGGAATAACAATTTACTGGAAATAGCAATAACCACACTGAAATTAATAAAAAGGAGTGTACAACAGAGAGAGAAAAAGGAGGTGTTCACTATTGAAGGTCCCCCCAGGCAGCACTTGATGTGGTTGCCAACAAAGGCACAAACTGGTCAACTTGCAGGTCACAAAAAGGACAACTTGCAGTTTAGCTTTTTTCCACCCCTCCCAGCCTGGAAAGAAAAAACCAGTGGAAAGCAGGGACATAACAAAAATATGGAAGCTAATTTGTCTGACTGAGGGGTTGAGCTGCCAAAATGCCGACTGTGGCGATCCCAGTGCCAGGGCTCTCTCGGGGCCGTGGCGGTGGCACAGTGGGGCTCTCTCCTGGTGCCACACTCTCTGGCAGGAGCCAGGCAGGCAAAATGGCAAACTTTATTTCCAGCTGTGGCTTCTTCCTTCTGAGACCATGTCCCCAGCCATGGTGGGGATGGTATCAGATAGACAGTGCTCCAGCCCCTTTCTCTGTAACCATGACAGTGACTTTTACTCTAGGAGCAGGAAAGCTTTCCAAAGCAGAGCTGTGGGAAAATGCATTGCTCTGGCACTAGGTCCAGTGTGTCCCAAAATCACGCAGCTGGCTGTCCAGCTTTGTGCAGAGTGAGGGGTTGGGGGAGCGTTTTTGTCTCTCGTTGACTTGTTGAGGCATTTGTCGTGTCTGTGCTTCCTTTGTCCCTGACTTTTTTTTATTATTCTGAGTGTTGTGTACTGTGGCTGATGGGTGAAGGTGTTATTTTTCAATTTGATCAGTATTCTATATCAAGTAGTGTTCACCATAAAATATACTGAGACCTAATGTCTAATTAGTTGAAGTTTGATCTTGGAAGCTTGATGAGGTAGAGACCATGTTTTTCTAGTGTTGCCTCTGTAGTTCTGTGTTTAAAAATGCATCTTTCTTCCACTGCCCCTTTCAGATTTTCTTTCTTTTATTTTCCCTTAAAGCAAGACCAATAATTATTTAAAGGGCTTTAAAAACAACAGAAAATATATGGTTATGTGTTGCTTGCTGTGCTCAGTTTTTGATTTTGTATGGCTGTGACATGGCAAGATTAATACAAGTGTAAGTCACTGTATACACTAAGTCAATTTTCTATGCATAAAAGGAATCTAAATTAAAATGGCAGCTTGTAAACTCAATACAGCATGTGACAAGTTGACAAATGGTAAATAAAGCCTAGTAAAAAAAATGCAATTAATTTCAAGTCTACAAATTTGTTCAAGTAGTTGATCTGGCAAACAAAGGTATTGTCTAATCCTCAGAAAATAAGAGATTAATCAGAAAATTACCCAGATAAATATAACTTATCCCTGATCAGTTTGGAGGGGGAAAAAGCATGAACTGTTACTTAAGAATACTTGTTTATATATTTGAATTTGCAATTTGTATTTGGAGAGTTTCAGATTAAAAAATAATCCATCTTTTCTTAATTGATTTAGGATGAACACTTAAAATTGCTAGCTAATCCTCTATTCCTTGAAATTAATTCTTAAATTAAAAGAGTAATGTCTAGACCTTCCTGTCCATTGAGGCATAGTAATGAGCACTTAAGATCAAACCCCTGGTCTTTATACAGTAAATGCCTACATATGTGGTCTGCAACCACTTAGATTTATTTTCTGTTTTCTTCAGCTGTTTCAGTTTGCTCAACAGAGCACAAACACACTGCAAGTACAGTGTGGGAAGCATCCCTCTCATTTATTACCATAGCTGACCTTGCAATTGCTTTTCCTTTTGGGAATTCTTCTTCAAAGTTGTAAATATTTATTCAAAGAGTGATCTTGGGTGTCACATATTTCTTTGGGCAGTAAGAAATGTTGTTACTTTATTCTTTTCAATAAGACATGATTCAACTTGAAAATTAGAGGGAGAGGACCCTGTATTTTTTAGAAATTCAGGAATTGTTGTTGAAATACCAATTTGGTGGAAATCTATTTGTGTATTCTTATAAAATTAACAAAGCAAGTGTATATCTATATTTTTTGAGCAGCAGCACCTGAAAAATTCTGTTTTCAAGTTCTGCGATGTATAATTTTTTTTTTCTATTAAAATACAATATGATGATTCGTTCTAATAGAAAGCTAGGTGAAAGATGCAAATTGGTTGCAAATGTTAAGTCATGTACTATTACTGCTGGTAATTGGTAGAAGAAATGCTTCCCCTTAATGTTTTAAATATTATATAGCAGCTTCTGACTTGATGAACTCCAAGGCATATGAGTATCAGGAAAATATTAGATATTAAGTATAGACATAAATTACATTTAGTGGGGGTTTTTGTATTTTAAAAATTATGGGGTTTGTGTGTGTCACACAGATTGAGTTTTCTAGAAGCTCCATTTCATTTTAAACTACTCTGAGTAGCAAAGTTTATGGGGGTTGAGAAGAAATATGCACAGGAAAGCCTGAAAAAGCAAACAAAACGCTCATCAAAATCTACAAGCAAACATACACCCACACCCTCAATATATAATGTTTATAAAGTGGTGCATTTAGGTAAGCAATACTAATGTATATGATGCTTAAAATTAAAAAAAAAAAAAAAAAAAAAAAAGCTCTGAGTGATGTATTTTGAATTTCAACCTTGTTTTCAAATATAAAATTGCAAGAGGCATGATGAAAAGTTTAGATTAATGATTTGGAGATTATCTGACTGAGGTTTGAGAATAAATACAGCATTCAAAGTATTACAGTAATTCCCAGCTTCATCATGTGAAGATGCTCTGTGACAATGGGCTTTGAATTTTCTTCATTTTATGTGTTTTTCTCCTTTCCTGTTTCTGACAAATGTTAATAAAAGGTAACCCCTGAGAAGTTATAACTTGATGTACAGTTGTTAAGGAATAGTCCTGTTGTACATGATATGCTCTGACAATGGCTAGTGCTCCCCTTCAATTCACTGTTAGGTATTTTGGTACTTTGCTGCTATTCAGCAAAATAAGTATTTATTTTATATGATGATCTTCAGAATTAGGAAGTGCTCAAACCTCTCAGTAGCTGTCGTTATGAAAAAGGTTTTGTTTTATTCTCAGTCATAATTATCATACGTTTCTCATCTTCACTTGTCCATTTTACTTTAAATTTCAACTTCGGAGTTAGTGTCTGCTGCTCAAGACTCCTGCTTGGTGCTGTGTCCAGAAGCCAAGGGATTCCAGTGAGACACAGTTTCATGAATAGAGACCTGCCATGCTAGAGGTAATACCAGCCAGTTGCATATGTTTTTCCTCTAAATTAAACCTTTTAAACATTGGCCAGGGGGAAAAAATATAAGTATTCCTCCATGGTTCACCAGCAGGAAAACACAGAGCAGGCAGAAATTGCGGGCATAGATTCCTGACGTTGGCTTGCTCTGTTGCTGTATTCGCGCGTGTCAGCAGGTGGCGATGGAAGGCAGCGTAGGAGCTGGCGGGGAGGCACACGAGCGAAGTGAAATGAAAACACAGTGCTTGGAAAGAATCTGCTTTGCTTTTTGTGCTGTACGAGGCTTTGTTCTTCGGAGCATCCGTAGGTTGGGTTATAAAATTAGTTTTCTTTCTATTTTGTTAGCAAATCGCTCCTTTGTCTTTTGCAGCCTGTGACTAACGTATTTTTGTAAAATGCAAATCGTCGTCACAGGTGCAATGGTTTTGTGACAAATGTGAAAATAAGCAGTATGCAGGCAACCTGGGTGAAAGATGAGAGTGGTATATGTGTTTGTGAACGGAATAGTTAAAGTGATACAGACAGTGAACTCATTCCCCTGATGCTTGCCACAAATCCATTTAGAAATTGTACAAGAAAGCCACCGCCAGAATTCCTTCCCAGACTAAAGAAGGATTTACACAGTAAAAATAACAGAGTAGTGGTGCCATCTAGAGATTAATTTTCTTAGTGCTCTGTCAGTATTCTTCCTCTGGGTGTGGGCAGCATGTAAAAAATGAGCAATGCTTTTAAAGTCATTTTGCCAGTAAGTAACACTCCTGCCTTATGTGCTGCTTTGGAATGATATATGCTGGAAAGCATCAGTTCCATTTAGGAAAGGATGAAGCACTTAATTTCTTCTAAATCGTGTCTTTATTTTCTCTCTTTTTTTGGCCAGAAGCATCTCAGGAAGTCACTAAGTAGGAGCAGTGTATTTTGGGATGCTGTTGGCACAACACTTAGTTATACGATTGAGGAATATTTTCCTTTCAAATATGCCTTTTTACTGCTGTTCCACTGTAAACCTTGAGCAGAAACTCCCAGCTGTGGTCCCACTCTCTTCAAACTTTGTATGAGGTTAATGGAAATCAGTCAAATAAGAGAAAAATAGCTAAAGCCTTTCTTCTTTTTTTAAGATTAGTGGTATTACATGGGCGTATTCTGTTCAGTGGCAAGAGTGCCATCTTGGGGAATGTGAACACAGAGGTGAGAATTGAGTGGTATCTAAGGTTTAATGGCAGGAAATATGAATGTATATTCATAGGGTTTGGTTTTTGGGGTTTTTTTTCAGATAAAATTATAAATGGAGCTATGAAATTTATTGTCCTAGGTAATATAAAACATAGGTAATTTATGATTGCCATGAATCAATACCTGAAAAAGTATAGTGAAATTTTTATAGTGAAATTCACTGTATTTTGTTGTAGTTGTTTATGTGCTTTATTTGCTTGAAGTGCATTGCTTACAAATGAGGTATATTTCTTGTGGAGATTGTGACTTGCTCACTAATCAGATCAAGCCTGACAATGCACATGATTGCCTACTTTTATCTCCTGTTTTTCAAATGGTGGAAGTCTCAGAGGATAGAAGACAACAAGTGGGCCTTACTGAGAATCAAAAGGTGTTTTTTGTGTTCTGTAATTTCAGTAGGCCTGCATTGGACAAGCAGATAATCCTAGGTACTTCACTGTGTCAGCAGTTGTAGCCTCACACTGTCTCAGATACTCATTCTTGGAGTGTCAGCCAACAGACATCAAACTGCCAACACTGTCCAGGAGAGTTCTTCTTCAAAAATAGAGATGAGAGTTTGTACAACCTGATGAAGCAACCATTCTTACATGCAGTTCATTTTTTCCCAATAAAGAGAATTATGTGTTCTGCTTCCCTGGGATGAAGACTTTAAAATCAATAATTTTTAGTAATACTTTTTTCCCCTCTTTTTATTTTTTCTGATGTAGATGTCCTGTGGAGTTTTCCCAGACTTCTGTGAAAAGTCAGCATCTGGCCAAAATGCTGCTGGGTTAGATGGTCACAGCCTGACACTTCATCTCACTTGTTTTGCTAAGAAATCCTCTGTGTTATTTGTGAACACATGCATGTTGCAAAGCATTGGAGACACAAATAATACAGAAATAAGTTTTTTCAAAATATTTTTTTAATTTTGTTTTCCTGGATGGTTGAGTGTGCTATGGACAATCTGACATAAATGTCTATGTAGAAATCAAAGCTTTTTTTTGAAGAGATGTGAAGATGACAAAGTTATTAAGTGAAGATAAAGAAGTATTAGACATCTATAATTAAAGTAAAATCATGCAGACTTTTAAAGAAGCTTGCTAATTTATAGTTCTTTAGCAAAAAAAAAATTGTTATATGCAAGGTTTTTTTTTCTCAGGGATTAATTCTAGTAGCTGTGTATCAGCTTTCAACTATTAGATCAATTACCATGTCATATTTTGAAGGGAACTAAATACACCAATTCTTACCCCATATCTTATACTTTAAAGAATTGTTAAAAACCCAGCTGCACATTAACCACACTTCTCATGAAACACGTGTTATCTACTTTAGCACTCTTGACCTTATCATATGGTAATTTTCTAGCTTTTAAGAAGTAGTGTTTGAGATTTTCAGAGGTACTCCCAGTATCTTTCTAAGGTGCTTTTGCTGTCTTAAGTAGTCTTAAAATGATTTACTTCTAGTACTTTCCCTTTATATTTTATATGTTGATTGCTTGCTGAACTCTTGCCTTGATGTATGAATAGTAAACGAAGATATAAAAAGCTTTAAACTCAATTTGAATCAGCTTCTAAAGTCAGACTATTTCATCTGGTAAATACAAGTTTCCTTATCTTTACTGTTACATAAATTAAAGTGAAGATTTAATGAAAATAAAAACTCAAATACTTTACTGCTTAACATATATTGAGAAGGTTTTGCATTACCAATGATTTCATTGAAAATTATTCTTCAGTTTATTTGGATGGTTTATATCTGAACCTTTTCCTAGAAAGATAGAAAATGTGTATTTCTTTTTCATGCTGTACTAACCTTATCAGCTTTGCGCTTAATTGTTTCTAAGCTTTTGAAAAAATTTGAAGAAGGCACCTCAGCCTTTAAAAAATAGAACAGAAACAATAGCAAAACTTTCACTGAGGTGATTCATATTTAGAATTTTAACATATTTGAAAGTTCTTATTACCACTTTCTTTAAAATCTTCTTATATAAGGCTTCCAACTTGAATTCTACATTGAATAGCACTATTTTCAATAAGCCCGGTTAGTTGCATGGCAACATTTTCAGTGAGCCCAGTTAGAACCTTATAATCATAAAAATTATATAGGTTGAAAGGGACCTATGGTTGTTGTTTGGAAGAAAAGGTTAAAAGCAGGAGGATGGTAGATTGTCTTAAGTGACCTTGCAGCTGGGGATGCTGAGGCCTAGAGAGTAAAAGTGAAGGAAACCCCATGTATTATGCCTACTGTTGTTTATCCTCTGTGTTTTGAGAAGTGGAATCTCTGGCTAGAGATAACGTCGGTGCTTGCAGAGACTTGGAGGCACTCTCACAGACGTGCTTGAGCTCCCTGTCTTGGGAGAGAGACCACAGCTCAGAGCTCATAAAAAGCACAGGGATCACAGCATGGTGGTAAACCAGGAGTGTGCAGACCCTCGACAGGGTGCAGACAGCAGCCCCACCGTGTGCTGGGACGGACTGAGCCTGACAGGGCCTCCGTTCCTGCTTCCTTCCTGTCTCTGACTGGGTGTTGCTCCAGGATCCTCTGGGTAGTGAGGTACTGAAATTTACTGTTTGCATTTCAGCAGTGGTTTGTGTTTGTTCTGGCTGCCTGCCCATCTGAACTCACATGGGCGCCATGGTGGGGCCAATTGGGTCAAGTGTTCAAGGCTTTGCACAACTGGATTTTTGAATGTCTCCAAGGATGGATGTTGTACAGTTACCTTTTGGCTCCTGTTCCTTGTGTAACTGCCTTCCCCGTGAATAAGCTCCTCCCTTTACAGAGTTAAAATTTCCCATATTCTAACATGTGTCCATTGCCTCACACTTCTGCTATGCATTTGAGAGGCATTTCACTTAATCGTCACTATGCAGTTGTAAACATCAACAGGCTTTCCGCTTGGATTTCCTTTAAGTTCGAACAACTTTGTTTCTCTCAGCTTCTTTGCTCTTGACTGTTTTGGTACCTGTTGGTTGGACTTGCTCCATTATGTCTATGTCACACTGGAAACTCCAAAACTGGTTGTAGTACGTGCTTAATAATAAGCACTTAGAGAGTGAGTTTATTTAAAAAGCAAACAAACAAAAACCCCACAACTAACAACAAAGTCATTGTTTGAAATAACCACAGAAAGCAAGAACCACTCTTGTGCTATAAATAGCATTTAATAAAGACCAATAAATTACAGTAAGTGATACTTTGGTAAGATGAGGACTTCTGTGGGAGAAGGTTGTTTGGAAAGTTACCTGGTACAGATTTAAAGTGACTTCCAAGCAATTCAAGACAGGTAATGAGAGAGGCTAGGAAGATTAGAAAGTTTCATTATAGAGTATACTTTTCGTCCCCTTTTTATTTAGCTTCAACTTCCAGCCACTGAACTTAGTTTTGTGTTTTCCTTCTAATACAAGAGTTCTCAACTACTTCAGTCAGTGTTTTGATATTTGTCAAAATCTTTTTGAATTGCCCATTATGGATTGAATTGTCCAAGAACTTCAAAAGCCTTTTTAAAAGTATAGTTTAATTTTGTTACCTAACAAGTCAAATTGAAATCGAATTTGAGATGACCAATGAAATATTTCAATCAATATATAATTATTACTCAGTATTTATAGGTGACTAATGTTGAGAAATTGGCAGGTGTACCTTGAAGTTGTTTTCATAATTTCTCCTCAGTTGCTACTTACAGTATTACTATCCAGCCTGTTCCTGTGCCAAATAATTATGATTGCACTGAGTTCCTCCATCTAAAATGTATCCTACTCCCAAACTCTTTTTCTGAATAGTATCCTTTATATAAATGTTGTTTAATCATATCAGCATGATAATCCATCCTCCCAAAAAATCCCGTTTCGTTTCTGATGGGTACAGCAAATGTGATTTTTGCCCTGCACGTAGCCCTTTGTAATGCTTTGTTCTTCCAGCCAGCTGTTTCTCACTTTACATCTTTGGCTCATCTGCTGGCTTCTACTTACAGCTAATCTCCTCTTCATCATTATTCACATCATGGCACCAGTGCACACACCTGATTTTTCCATGGTCTACTTGTTACTTTTCTTTGTTTTCCTTCAAGGCATTTTCTCACTCAACATGGATGCTTAGAAGGAGTTTTCTGTAAATATCGTCAGCTGCTCTGTTGTTTTTTAAATGCCCCTTTCAAAACTTGCTTTTGGGATGCTTGAAGAAAGATAGTAGTTTTTAGGTGTGTGTCTCATAAAACCTGTAACTCTTGGTTATAAAACAGATCTCCTCCTTCTAATCTGATCCAAGAGCTACACATCCTAAACAACAGCAGAGTCAGAGTATTTGGAGTATCTAATTGCTTCAAGGAATTGCACTTGTAGACAGAATAAACCTACTACAAAGAACAATTTGGGAACAGCTCCATGCATGTTTCTTTGGAGGAAGTGTATATTTTACCTATCAACTATATGGGAAGTCACAGTAAACCACTTGTCTAAATGGGGTGCTAAAGTCATGATGTGTTCTCCAGCGTGAGTACTGATATTTGTAATGGTTTTTGTTTTATTGAGGATCTCTTAGCATTATGCTCAGTAAATTCTTACAGTGCAATAAGGAGAAATTTAGTCATCCTGCCTGTCTGATTTATTTGACTTGCTCATTAAATATTAGAGAGAATTCTGTAGAATCTCCTGGTACTTAGTGTAAAACTATATACAGGAAAAGTGTATACAGTCCTACATAGTGCAAGGAACATTAGTGAAAGATGGAAAAGAGATTTGGTTAAACCATAAAAAGTGAATGTAGGAGCTTCTAGAACTCACAGATAAAGTCACTTACTGATGGAGAGTTAAAACAAAAGTGTGAAATACATGGCCCATTCAAACTATGGAGTAATACGTAAAAAGTGAAAGCCTTATTAATTTAAAGTATTACTCATGTGAAACAGGTGTTGCTCAATGTTCTTTAAAGGTCTGAGTAAAATTTTTGAATGTAGTCTCAAAGAATAGAAACAAATGAACTGCAAAAGTGCATGCTTTCTTTTGATCTGATGTATTTCAACAGAGGTAGGGGAAGGTGCTAACTACATAGTTCTTTCTTTTTTTGTGTTTGAACTGACACTTGTATTTAATGTTATTTTATGATGCAATGGGCTTAACAGAATTTGATTAAAGCAATTCACTGAAGGCATGATCTGTTTTATGGCTGCGTCCTCTTGACCATAAAGGCTCAAGAAACATGTATTAGGTTCAATGTGTCTTCCAGATATCAGTGTCTGAAGAATTCTTCAGTAGTGTGGATAGGCTTTTGGAGATTGGACATTACCCTACTGCAGTGGCAGTTTTCCCTTGGAGACACTATCTGCTAAGTGCTCTGAATTTAAATCTTGCAGCTGTATTTCAAATTGTTTTCTAATCCTTTTTATTTTTTTTTCATTTTTTATAAAATTATATTGCAAAGAAAAGTGTCTTAGTAGTTTAGATAAAAAATATTCTCTCATGTCCTTCAGATCCCTAAATCTTCCCCATAAGCACAATTAAGTGTTTGTGTCTGTGGTTTTGTTCCTTAAATGTATCATTCACTTTGAGAATAAAGAAACAAAACACTGCCTCATCACCTCCAAAAGCAGTTATCACATTTAGCCAAACACAATAAAAGCTATTAGAATTATTTGCATTTATTAGGGGGACTTCCAGACAAATGTTGTCCCACAGATGATCAAAACTATGTGAAAATTGTCTATGATAAAAGCAGAACTTCTGCTTTCACTGCATGTGAATTATGATTGTTTTTAGCAACTAAAATATGAAAAAATAGAACTAGAAAATGTTCGAAGTCAATATATTTAGAAGTTTTTCTAAAATACTGATGAACAGTCCACTTTTTTTTTTTGAGTAAACTACCATTTGTCGCTTTACAATTTGATGAAATGTTTCTGATATTTGCTGAAGTCTAACAAAGTAGGGTTTCCTTTACCATGTCTACTAAATCTGGTCTTGTTCTTCCAAAGCAGTTCTAGCTATGAGCTTACCATAATGTAGGACCAGTTTTCCAGAATTCATGTAGTTTCAAAATACTTAAAATCATTTTGGAGCCGAGGTGTGACTTCTGAAATCACCTCAAACCTTACACATCTTATTTTGCCTAAGATTCCTAACTGGCTCGCTCTTTTTTTTGTACTGATGTTGCTCTTCTGAAGTACAGAAATCTTCATCTTTATGTAGTTATTTGTTGTTAATTATCAATCTGTCATTTCTGCTGTTCATACATCATGCCTGTGCAAGATAACATACTGTTTTAGATGATCAACTCAGCTATGATGTAGCATGACTTCAAGCATTTCTAGTATTACTGTAGGTGTATTTCCAGGGAGTAAATGCAGAAAGGTAGGCTCTAAAGTTTATGCATAGTTTTGTTGCTGAGTAATTCTCTGCTCTCTAATGGATGGGTGTTTGTGTGCAGCTGAGAGTTTTCAGTCACAAGAAAGGAATTAGGAGGAGCTTTTGTGTTAATGCCAGCTCAGGTTGCAGGGTGTGGTGAAACTCTCTCAAGCTACAGGCTGAATTCTACTTCCCAGTCCCATTTTGCTCTTCACTGGAACCCTGTTCCATCAGGGCTGTTTGCATAGCTAGTGTTGTTCTTCTGCTTTCCCCTTCAGAACTCCTCATTCTTTCCATAAAATTGCTTTTTAAATTGTGTTTAGGAGTGACAACTGTAGTGTACCTTCATGCTTTTTTTGAGGAAAACACCTATAAGAAAGGAACATAACTCATGCTCACAGGAGCCCCAGCAGAGATTTCCAGTTGAAGAAAAAAAAAATGAATGCACAAAAGAAATTAATTACTACTCTACTTCAAAAACACTGCAAAATTTTTATGTTGTGCAGCAAACATGCTAGAAGTGTCTATAGTTTCAGCAGGAAAGAAAACTTACACAGAGTACTGTTGCAAGGTATTTGGGCAAATAATGAATTTAATTCCAAGAAATAGGATAGGTTATTGACCACTCAATATTATTAAATCCATCACACTGTCTTTACCTAACTTTTTTTCAATTAGATGAGGATTTTATAAAATGTTGAGCGGTGTTTCCAGAATATACTCTAGAAATATACAGAATATACAAATCTCTAGCTGCTGTTGCAGAGTTAAAGGAAAGAGGCTGATGTGCTCTAAAACAGCAGCTTACAAGAGGAGCGGAATCATTGGTGATTTTTATTTCTTTTCAAAAGGAAAAGTGTTACTTCCTGACCAACTCCTAACAGGAATTTTATAAAAGAAGCAGAAGCATTGTGCATGTCCACTGGTAGTTCACTTATAGAAACACCATGTTTTGTAGTCCTTTGTTCCTGTATTGTTATTGTCCATAGAAGTCCCTGACAGCCACTCACACAGAAAGCGTGACAATACAAAGGAGGAAATAAAGAAAGAAATAACGGTATTAAATTTGTCTACCCTTTAAATAAAGTTTCTATTTTCCCCACAATCTGTCACAAAGTAATTATTTTGCTATCTAGCTGTAACAAATTTTAACAGCAAGAAACTCGTTATTTAAAGGGCTTTTAAATTTGATATTTTATCTCATTCAACAGTAATCTTTCAAATTCTGTTCCTTTATTCTGCTAATACTGCTGGCTAAATTGCTAGCAGTGTATTTTTTCTCATTTGGGTTGATGTTCAATGCTGAAGAAAGCTGTAGTGCCAACATGCTCAGTTTTTGGTTTTTTGGTATTCTTAGTGTAATGTTCTTGAATATGTTTCACATAAATTGTCTCGGAGAGCTGAGCCTTTCTGTGAAGAAAGGAGAGAACAAAAGGTCTACATGTTTAGGCACAGGGCTGTGTTGAAAAGCTAACTCTCCAGCACTCAAGTTTGAAAATTTCAAGTTGGGGGTTTTTTGGGGGTATTTTGTTTTAGGGGTGGTTTGGGTTTGGGTTTGTTTTTTTTTGGGTTGTTTTTTTTTTTTTGGTTGGTTTCTTTGGTTGATGTTGTTGGGTTTTTTGGGGGGTTTTGTATGCCTTACCTGGGAAGTCCACATTCTTCTGGAGTAAAATTACAAATGGAAAAACTGTGGACATGTGGCACATGTCTGAGGCAATACACTACTTTCTTCCTCCATATATTATAGTAAGACAATAACTACCATTAAACCTCTTGTACTTTCAGATTCTAAAATAAGTCATATTATTGTATGACATATGTACAGTGGTATATATATTTATGTTCACCTGGAAGAAAGTTTTAATAAAGCTACAATGTGTAGTTATCTGTCTAGTGATGAAAAGTATAAACATTGCTCTCAGATCTTAGCTAAATATGCGTAAATACCTTTTCTAGTATTTTATGCACTTGTAAAAGAAACACTTATTCGCACATACATCTGTCTTATACATTGCCTATTTTGTTGAGGTTTAGAATCAGTATATCTTTAAAAATAAATAAATCCCTGACTTCTAGGTTAGGTCTCAGAATTATTAGTATTATATTGAGCTAAGTGACTTTGCAGTTTGTAAGGTTTTCTCAATTACTTCTAGCTTCTATTGAGAACAAATAATTAATTTTCTTAAACAGTATGATTTTTGGCACAATTTTATATACCATTCTATAGTTATCTATTTCATGAAACAACCTCATGGTATCTGTAATAGGTTTCTCATTAAACATTCACATGATGAAGGATAACATATGAGAAAAAAATGAAGTATTTCAGCTTTTTTATTTGATCCAGTTGGATCTGTCTGTATTTTCAATGTCATCAATGTGCCCGTATAATAAAGACTAAAATATGTCCAAGCCATTGAATTAGTATTAAGACAAATTGCACCATGCTTAATCATTAGAAAAATTTGGGTTTTTCTTTAAACTTTGGGGGTTTTGTCATTTCCATTTTCAAACCCATACCTTTTTCATCATTAGGTATGGATTACTGTCTCTGTAAAAATACTTACATTAAGATTTCAACCTCTTCTTCCTCCCTGTTGGAGGAATGGATTCTTTTAAATACTTTATATTAGTCCCCCGAGAACTGAATAAGGTTCTGAAATGTGCTGTTCAAAAGTGTAGAAAGGCATTTTTCAGCTGGGAGTATGTAGAACTCAGTTCCTTGGAGTTTTTATTCTTGTAGATGAAATCAAAACCTGAACTTAGGTGCTTTATGGGGGACATTCTGTACTGAATTTTTTCTGAGAAATATATTTTTAACAAATCACCTAGTGTTATTGCAGAAGGGGCTGACCTATCAGACTTTGGGTCAGAAGGGGGCAGAAGAGACTAAGTGAAGTTCTGAGATAATACTTACAACCAAAATTGGAGAAATTTACATTCTAGAACAACATCATCATGAGGTTTAAAACTATTAATCAAAAGTGATAACCTTGTACTTTTTCTTAGTGGTTCAGGAAGATAGTCAACATGCTGTGGCCTTTGTATGGCAAATTAGTTACAGATACCCTTTGCTGAAAAAAAAAACAAACAGTATTTATCCAGATTTATCTTAGCGATCTGCAGGAGTTTATTTGTCAACTTAATCAGAGAAAAAAAGCCCCAAATTATCAGTAAGGCATAATTTACTTACACATTAACCTTGCTAGGATGTACGTTCTGGTAATGTTTAGCTGCTCTGTTAGGTGATTGTTCATATAGTTTATGCTTAGGCAGTTTATATTTTGAACATGCATGTGTAATGTAGCTGTGAAACCTTAGGCAAAATGTGCTGCAGTATCATCCCTTCAAGGTGACTTTCGTTCACGCTTTGGTGCTTCTTACATTTCCATTCGTCTGTGTGCCATATCTCGCTTCATATCCAGCTGGATTACACAGAAATTGATCGTGATTTTTAAGATAGAGCCAAAACTCCCAGGAGATCATCTTTATGCAAATCACATACTCGAGAGGAGTGAATAGATGCTTAGAATAAAGGAAAAGTGGATAATTACCTGTTGGGTGGTAAATAATCATATGCCTAAAAGAAGACAGAAAAATAAGCACTGTGTGTGTTTGTCTTTGGTATTTTTGCCTTTGATATAATTTAGGATTTTTGGTATAGTGCTTCATATTTAGAGAAAAGATGTCATTTTACCGACAGAAGAATTTAATTTAGTTATATTTTCCTTGTTCTACTGTACATCCTTCATTTTTTTCTCAATCTGTTTATTTCTGTAAAAGTGCTTTTTTGTTTGGGGTGGTGGTAGTTGTTGGTTATGTTTTTTAAGAAAAATATATGTATTTCAAACTTAAAGCAGTATGAGATTGGAAAATCCTGCTGGTCAGACAAGCATCATTCTGGCTTGTTGCATTTTTTTTGTTGGTGAGGGTGGTTTTTGGGGCCACTTTGTTTGGTTGTTTTTTTTAAGAAGCAGACCCATACACAAAAGATTAATTTTGAAAGCTTATGAAAAACATTCGTTTCTTATCAAAGTATAAATGCTATGTATATACATAGACTCTACTTCTAATGATAGAAGTAAAAATATTAAAATTGCTTTAAAAATTTCTCTCCTATTACAAAGTGACTACAAGGGGTTTTGTATACATAAATTGTAATTGGGTGTAATACTTAAATGATAGAATTTATAATTTGAGGCAAGGTTTCAAATAGGTGCTTTAGAATTAATATTTTCATTTTAGCCTAAAAGAAAACACTTGTTTTTTGCACTGACCATTCTTCAAGTGTCATGTGCATATATAGGAGGAATAGCAGTGTTAGAAGGTGCAAATAGAAGTGAAATGTATAATCTAAGTTGACTGATGTTAGTAGTTCGTAGTGAAAAATATAGGTCTGGGTCATGAAAAAAAATGTTACCAGTTGCCCATATCTCTGTCCATATGCCTAATGCATGTCTGTATGCATATATTCCTAGTTTGGTTTACTAGGATTTTAGAAGGATTATTCCTATGCTTTAAATTAAGAAATCAATTCTTTTTAGAATCAGAACGCTTCTACTACTTAGAGAAGCTTGTTAGTAAAGTATTTATGAAAACAGTCTTCAGTCATCTGTGTAAGTTCTAAACAAGTCTTTGAAGCTGTAAGAATTTTGCTGTGGTGTTTTTTTACTGTTTGTTTTTATGTTACTATTCCTGGTTGCTTTTTGTTACTTCTGTTTACTTAATGACAATTACAAACTTGTCAAATACCTGGCTAGTATGAATTCATTATTATGCCAGCTAGCTTACTAAGTGATGCAGATTCTTCTTGTGATGTGTTGGAACAGTAGGTGCATGAAGGGAAAAATAGATATTATTAAGAAAGATAAACTATATTTTTTCTTAAGAGTATATGTTAAAATATTTGTTCCCCTAAAATAATTGTCCATCTCAGCTGATAATTAGTTAAATCCTAACTTCCATGGTAGGTAAGATTCCTCTTGACAGGTTTCATAAACCACTGATAATTAAGTTAATGATCTTTTCAGTTCTCAGACGAACAAACTCATTGTTTTCCTTTGTAAAGATAATATTACAGAATCACAGAATGGTTGAGGTTGGCAGGGACCTCTGGAAGTCTTCTCTCTACACCTCTGCTCAGGCAGGGCCATCTAGGGCAGGTTGCTCAGGACAGTGTCCAGATGGCCTTTGAGTATCTCCAGTGATGGAGACTCCACAGCCCTTTTGCTAAGGGCTGTGTTCCAGTACTCAGGATGGTAAAATCTTCCCCTGTATTCAGAGGGGCTCTCCTGTGTTTCAGTTTGTCCCTATTGCCTCTGGCACTGCCACCGAGCACCACTAGAAAGAGCTTCTGTGTTCTTTACAAAATCTCCTCAGGTATTTATACACACTGATGTGATATCACTGAGCCTTCTTTTTTCAGGCTGAAGCACCAACTCTCTCAGCTTTCCTAAATCGTCTTTGGAAGTCTGAAAGTCCCATAATAATCTCAGTGGCCCTTTGCTGGACTATGCCAGCAGCTCCACATCTTTCTTGNGCTTCATATCCAGCTGGATTACACAGAAATTGATCGTGATTTTTAAGATAGAGCCAAAACTCCCAGGAGATCATCTTTATGCAAATCACATACTCGAGAGGAGTGAATAGATGCTTAGAATAAAGGAAAAGTGGATAATTACCTGTTGGGTGGTAAATAATCATATGCCTAAAAGAAGACAGAAAAATAAGCACTGTGTGTGTTTGTCTTTGGTATTTTTGCCTTTGATATAATTTAGGATTTTTGGTATAGTGCTTCATATTTAGAGAAAAGATGTCATTTTACCGACAGAAGAATTTAATTTAGTTATATTTTCCTTGTTCTACTGTACATCCTTCATTTTTTTCTCAATCTGTTTATTTCTGTAAAAGTGCTTTTTTGTTTGGGGTGGTGGTAGTTGTTGGTTATGTTTTTTAAGAAAAATATATGTATTTCAAACTTAAAGCAGTATGAGATTGGAAAATCCTGCTGGTCAGACAAGCATCATTCTGGCTTGTTGCATTTTTTTTGTTGGTGAGGGTGGTTTTTGGGGCCACTTTGTTTGGTTGGTTTTTTTAAGAAGCAGACCCATACACAAAAGATTAATTTTGAAAGCTTATGAAAAACATTCGTTTCTTATCAAAGTATAAATGCTATGTATATACATAGACTCTACTTTAAAAATTTCTCTCCTATTACAAAGTGACTACAAGGGGTTTTGTATACATAAATTGTAATTGGGTGTAATACTTAAATGATAGAATTTATAATTTGAGGCAAGGTTTCAAATAGGTGCTTTAGAATTAATATTTTCATTTTAGCCTAAAAGAAAACACTTGTTTTTTGCACTGACCATTCTTCAAGTGTCATGTGCATATATAGGAGGAATAGCAGTGTTAGAAGGTGCAAATAGAAGTGAAATGTATAATCTAAGTTGACTGATGTTAGTAGTTCGTAGTGAAAAATATAGGTCTGGGTCATGAAAAAAAATGTTACCATTTGCCCATATCTCTGTCCATATGCCTAATGCATGTGTGTATGCATATATTCCTAGTTTGGTTTACTAGGATTTTAGAAGGATTATTCCTATGCTTTAAATTAAGAAATCAATTCTTTTTAGAATCAGAACGCTTCTACTACTTAGAGAAGCTTGTTAGTAAAGTATTTATGAAAACAGTCTTCAGTCATCTGTGTAAGTTCTAAACAAGTCTTTGAAGCTGTAAGAATTTTGCTGTGGTGTTTTTTTACTGTTTGTTTTTATGTTACTATTCCTGGTTGCTTTTTGTTACTTCTGTTTACTTAATGACAATTACAAACTTGTCAAATACCTGGCTAGTATGAATTCATTATTATGCCAGCTAGCTTACTAAGTGATGCAGATTCTTCTTGTGATGTGTTGGAACAGTAGGTGCATGAAGGGAAAAATAGATATTATTAAGAAAGATAAACTATATTTTTTCTTAAGAGTATATGTTAAAATATTTGTTCCCCTAAAATAATTGTCCATCTCAGCTGATAATTAGTTAAATCCTAACTTCCATGGTAGGTAAGATTCCTCTTGACAGGTTTCATAAACCACTGATAATTAAGTTAATGATCTTTTCAGTTCTCAGATGAACAAACTCATTGTTTTCCTTTGTAAAGATAATATTACAGAATCACAGAATGGTTGAGGTTGGCAGGGACCTCTGGAAGTCTTCTCTCTACACCTCTGCTCAGGCAGGGCCATCTAGGGCAGGTTGCTCAGGACAGTGTCCAGATGGCCTTTGAGTATCTCCAGTGATGGAGACTCCACAGCCCTTTTGCTAAGGGCTGTGTTCCAGTACTCAGGATGGTAAAATCTTCCCCTGTATTCAGAGGGGCTCTCCTGTGTTTCAGTTTGTCCCTATTGCCTCTGGCACTGCCACCGAGCACCACTAGAAAGAGCTTCTGTGTTCTTTACAAAATCTCCTCAGGTATTTATACACACTGATGTGATATCACTGAGCCTTCTTTTTTCAGGCTGAAGTACCAACTCTCTCAGCTTTCCTAAATCGTCTTTGGAAGTCTGAAAGTCCCATAATAATCTCAGTGGCCCTTTGCTGGACTATGCCAGCAGCTCCACATCTTTCTTGTGATCTGGAGCCCAGAACTGGACCCAGCATCTGAGAAGTGGTCCGAGTAGAGGGGCAGGCTCACTTCCCTTGACCTCTTGGCAGTAGCTTGCCTCATGCAGCCCAGATCTCATTTACCTTCTTTTGGGCAAGGGCACATTGCTGGTTCATGTTTACCTTGTCCACAGGGGTCTAACAATATGTATCTACAGCTTTAGGTGAATTTGGTTTTCCTATATATTTTTCTAAAAATGCAGTCTGTAATTTTTCTTTGGGGAAAAAACATAAAATTTGTAGTTAGTTATAACCTGCCAAATTGGATCTTTTGTCTTTACAGTATTTTTGATTCTGTACTGAAATGCTAACTAGATTATTGTGTCAGACATTATACAAAGTTCAGGTTTTCTTTCATACAGATTAATATAGTTTTCAAAGAATATTAAATGCAGTACAGAATCTTTTTGGCAAGATATCAGAAATTGAGTTTATTAATGTTTTAGAATAGTTCCCAGAGCAGAAAGAGTAGACATAGCTACCATAAAAATTGAGCAGATTGCATAAAACATCAGTGTGGGGAATCCTAGCTCATACTGATAAACACTTTACAGATAATTACATTCTACTGATCTGCTATTCAGTGTGAAGAAGCTAATAGGGCACAACTTCCAATACACTTCCAGGTGTATGACAGTGACAAAATTGTTGACAGAAAAGACAGTTGAGAATAAGTTTTGGTGGATTAATAATCCACAACATAATGTGGCTGTTCTGAATTATGTAAGAATATTGTCAACTCATTCTTTAGAAACATTTGCCAAACGTTGAAGAAAATTCAACAAAGTGAACTTTACTCTGCACAGTGTGTTCCACAGGCATCCCAGGACCACCTTCTCTGACATACAGCTAGAATCACACGTCTGGGTCACAGCCCATTATTGACATGTACCATGCCATTTTTCACATGTTCCTTGAGCAGCAGTCAAAAAACATTTTTGGTCTTCAATTCTCCAGTTTCAGCCTCACCCTCTGATCTCTTCTATGTTCTATGCATACATCTCACCAACACTCAGTGCCTTTCCCTGTAGGATTCTGTACAAATTTTTACATTCTAATCCTGTAGACCTACAAACGTTTTACTGAGGGAATTGTGGTAGTTAAAAAGAAGAAAATGTATTTCCTCCTTTCTGGATCTCCACCAACTGATCTAAAAGGGTGCAGCCTGGAAGAAGGGTGCAGTGTGTTTTTTCTTTCCAACTGTAGCTATCGCTTCATTTCCTATGAGGGAGCCCAGATGTGATAAGATAAAAGAAATGAAGCTTTAAGTTATCTTTTTAATCCTCATTCCTAAGATTACTTTTAAAGAAGGTATTTTCTCCTATCTCAAGGGATGCTCCAGTGTAACTTCTACTAATATTTATTCTGGAAAAACACATTTTTTGTGGAGATTGCAGAAATAGCACTAACACAAAAATGCGTGTCACAGTTGATTGTTATGCAGAATAATACAAATGTAGTATATTTTTGTCAAGTCTTAATTTTTCAGAGAGAAAAGTTGGGGATTTTTTCAGAGAGAAGTTTTTTTTCCTAGCAATTTCTAATGCAAAATTATTATTTTACCATTCTTTCTTAAGTTTCATCTAAAGCAATATTTTGCCACTAAAAAGGTCATCTGATAGTCCATCATTTATCTTGTGCAAAGCAACATTAGATTTATCGTGTTTTTTAATATTTCATAGTTATTAACCAAAAAGGGACATTTTATAATGGGAAAAGGTAGGAACCCAAGCATCAGAATTATATATTGGAGTCTTTAGCTTTAGATAGGAAAAGGTTGAATTAGACAGTTGATACACCACAACTGTACCTTGTAAAGAAAGGCCTCATAATACAGAGGGGAAGAAAGGCTAAAATCTGATAAATATGGAATTAAGGGCCAAGGAAGCACTCAAAAATCCTAGGTAGAGATACTCAATGTCTGGAGTCAAACTCTGCCCAGTTTGAGACTTTACGGGTATTTTTCCTTGTGGAAGCAACTATGAAAATTAACTGTGTTTATATTATTTTTTGAATTATCTATACTTTAACCACTTTTTAAGCCTACAGTAGACTTTTGATGTATTTTTTTATCAGATATATATACTATCAAATTCTGTGCAAATATTTCAAAGCATTCTACTTTGAGTAGAGTATGACCAAGATTTGTAATGTTTGTCTTGTTACTTAAAGGGGGACACTCTGAACCAAACCTTTTCCCCTGGAAAGAAATATGGACATGTCTCTTCATCTTATCAGATGGGCTTGTCCAGTACAAGATTTAGCTAATGCCAAATCTTACCATTAAAAATGTATAACTTCCCTTTTAAATGTTTAAAATTTAACTATAAAAAAAAGCTATAAAACTCGCTTACTATAAAATCATTATTTAGTGAGAAGCCATTTTCTACTTTGTTGTTTTAACGCTAGTTTAATGTTATTAATTTTATTTATCCAATATTTCATATTAAAATGCACAAATACATGAGATTGTATCTTTTATGTAATATAAAGAAATATAAAAAACCATAAAGAATATTGTTTCTTTGCAGCAATTTTATATAATACCTTCAATCTCTTGAATTAAATAAAAACCTGTCCATTATCAAAAAGGAGTGACATGATATGGCAGCATGTGTGACTGAAGGTTAAAACAATAGCAGAAAATTTATAGGAAATAATTTTATAAGAAAACTGCCGTATGCTGTTCAAGGAAAAAGCACATAAAGGAATGTAAATCTGCTAACAAAAATCGATTATTACCAGTAGTTCAGGAGGAACCAAGGAAATTAGCAGTATTTTTAGTATTTAATACTTAAAATTCTTTCTTGTGTGTTTCTAAAACTGCACTGTGTAATGTCTGTAAAGGCACTGAAAAGATAAACTTAATCTGAAATTTAGAGCTTGATACGATGGGTTCTGTCTTCTGTTTGGTTCTTCATTAAGGCGTGGTATTTGCTGTATATTTCTTCTGTTGACTTCACCATCATATTTCTGTTGTGAAAAGTTATTTTTAGTAACCACAGGAAGATTATTTCAAATTTTAGAATAATGTCTGGTTCTTTGTTCTGTTTTCTAATGTTCTGGGAATCAGGTTCTGTCTGGTTTTGTTTCATCAGGGGTTTCACAATCTTCATTCCTACTTCTTGTCAATTTGACAAACTTAATCCAGTTTACAAATTTAAGTTGGTCTTTTCCGTCTTTTTCTTTGGGACGTTTTCTCTTTTAAAAATGTAATTGTATTTTGATGAAACACCTTAAAGAAAATATGATAAGACTGAGTATAAATGAACTTGGCTTCTGCAGGACTGGAGTCTTTTTTGGTTTGTGTTTGTTGGGGTTTGGGGGGGTGGTTGCTTTGGTGTTTTGGGGGTTTTTTTGTTTGGGTTGTGTTGGTTTTTTTTTCCTCTCACCTTCAGAATATGTTGGGAAAACTGTGGGCAGCTCGGATGTGTTGTGTGCCAGGAGGAAGTCATCCTTACCAAATGTGATATGTCTGTTACCTTTTTGCTGGAGTAATTTCTGTACTCTGACTTGTAAGTGTGTGAAGACAGAACAGCCCAATATATAAACTGGTGCTGCTCTTAGCAAGATGAGCAGGCAGGGGAGAAGCGTGGGCGCTGGGAGGCAGTGCTGGAGTTACAACTGTGCCCTGGTTCTGAGATGTCATGGTGGTGCTGATCCCTGCCAAAGACACGCCAGCAGCACCGTGGAGGTTTGTAGGATTGCTCATATCAAATGGCAGGCACGAGTTCTGAGGGTTTCTTCTGAGGGGTTTTGTGTTTTTTCTTCCTGTTAACCTGCTGAGTAAGCCAGGTTGTTAATCATCCTTCCCTTTATGGGACATTCAAAAGGGACAGGGATTTGCAAGATGCGTTTGGGTCCCAGAGAACAAACAGAACTCGTATATGCATAATATGAGCAGCATGCAGATTTTGTCTTTCATATGTGTGTGCTATTAAACACCAACTGGTTCTGTTATTTTAAAAACCCTTGCAAAGTCTTGTCTCAGATTTCCTTTGTGTTTTGAAGCAAACATTCATCCAAGCTAATCATGTCCAGCGTTTTAAAACTTTGTCTATTGTTATGAGAGGTCACAAGAATTTTATAGCTGCTTTTTAGACGAAAGAAGCAACCTGTGATTGGCAGTGCCTGGGCTTTGCATCAGTACACTGCTAACGATCCACCAGATTTAACAGTAATGACAACATCTACTATTGAATCTAGAGAAGTATTGCATTTTTAAATTATCTCATTACAAAAGGTGGTCTTTTAAGAGGATTGGCCTAGAGGCTATGTGAGTTGTATTGTTAGGTGATGGTACTTGGATGTTAGGCCAAAATGTCAGATCATTAGACTCTATTAGGAAAACAGTAGTGCAGTTTCAGTTCTAAAAAGATATTACTTTTATCTTGTTTAGTGAAGTACTCTGAGTATAAAACATAAAACTGCTGTATTTAGGTATGTCTTGTGTATGAAATATTTCTGACACTTTTTTCCACTCTTGTCACAGTCTGTGGCTCCCTAACCCATCTAATACAGACAAATTATTTGCATAGATTTTACAAGTGTATTTTCTGGCAAACTTTCTGGTCAGTGCACAGAATAGATTTCAGTCTGAAATTTGTATTTTTAAATACATCCTTCAGAATCTTCTTTTAATTTCTCCGTTTTTCATCAGTTTTCTAGCATGTACTTTAAACTTCACATTTACTATAAAATATATATTTTGTCCCCCTGTATTTAGAGATTGCATCTTTCTATGTTATGAAGTTTGTCTTTGTGTGTTAGATCTGTCTTTTTTAAAGCTTATCTTGATTCTAGGGGGTAAGTGGAAAACATAATTGATTCAATAGATTGTTTTGTCACGCAGGAATCATTAATAAATAATACAGCATTGCTGTAAGAAAAGAAGGGGGCCAAAGAGCATAGGTTGAACCATGAGGGTTACCACACAACAGCCCATTAGGTTAATTCAATTAAAGATTATGCATACATATGTGTGTGTGTACATATAAATACTTGGCCTTCTTACAAAGATCTTTAATTCTAGCTAGAGGAAAAAAAATGTACCAGGAAGCTCTGTGTGTTTTGTTGCTTTTCAAAGCTCACAGAGAGAAAATGGAAATAAATATTTTTAAAAGGTAGGGGTTTTCAAGCCCATTACACTGAAAATAGTTGTACTGCTCTTAGAAACCTTTTAAAGTAAGATGCTGATAATGCCAGGGTCGTGGGTTCGATGCCTGTATGGGCCATTCAGATCTGGACTCAATGATCCTTCTGGGTCTCTTCCAGCTCAGAGTATTCTGTAATTCTGTGAAAAATTCCGTGATATCTTATTCATTAATTCATGAGAAATCCAATTTTCCTATCTGGTTTCATTCCTTTCTTTATTGACAATAATACAGCAAATAATCGGTGAGAGATCTCAACTTAAGAGGAAAAAATGCAAATTGGTGTTTGAATAAAAAAACTACCTAACTTCATGTGGGAACATCGCTACTTCTTTTATAGTCTTAGGGGACAGTTTCATTTAAAGTACAGTCATAACAAATATGTGGAATAAATTGCTTTCACCTCAGTAGTAGCTAATGTACCCCCTTAACACTACGATGGCACTTAAATCTAGAATACATTTGAAAGAAGAAAAGAAAATTGTGGGTTTTCCACCTTGGGAGGTGTGGATAGACTTCAACAGATGAAGATATTTTTCCTGTTGATTTTTTTGTGCTTCTTTTGCTGCTGTGAATAATACTGAGTTCTAATAGATATTTGGGGTCAAATCCTTTCAGGCAAAAACCATGAGGGAACTCTGAGCAAGTGGTAATTCAGTTGCTGAGTTACCACGTACTACTACTACATATATCTTGATTTCATCTAAGTAGTTGTGTTTTACTGTGCTTAGGGATGTAAATATGCTTTTACACCACTACATTTAGTGATGCAAATAAAGTTGTTATCATGTATAGGGATGTTCTTTGCATGTGCCAAAGAACATTGCTCTGTACAGAGAATACTTTGTTAATTTCTGCAGATTTGGGATGAAACCTCTAGTACCTAGGGTTTCTTTTCTAGCATGCTTTGTGAGCATTAGCATTTGGTAGCTATTCTGTTCCTTGCAGACAGATATACAAAAAAGCCACAATTACTATTTTTTTAAATGTAAATTGAGAAGATTCTTTTTACATTATTTCGGTTTTTAAACCTTTGTTTTGAGTTTTGTATTTGAATATTATTTTCTACAAAGCGTGATTTCTAGTTTTGTTTTGTGACTTTTTGGAGTGTCATCGATCACAGCACTGTTTTTCTTAAAAAAAAACCCCAAACCCAAAAAATTAGTCTAATAAACAAAACAAAACAAAAAAAACCCCAACAACAACAAAAAATCAAAACAAAGCCAAAACACCACCCCAAATTAATAATCTATAAATCAGTTTTATTGATTTCTGATAACTACACTGGTTATTTCCAGCTGGTGGAGCAGATTTTCTGTTATCATTATCTGTATACATTCTTGGCCAAAACATGTTGTTTTGTCTCAAGATGTAAATTACTAACATAGCAACCTCAATTATTAATTGACATTAGTACTTAACATTATGCAAACAGTATGCATTGCTCTTGGCGAACCACTGGGAAGGCAAAAGTCCCTGCCTAGAAGAGCTTGCAGCTAACAAAATTCAAAATGGGTACTAACAGCGTACAAAAATCTGACATATTTACATATACATGCCTGCATTACTCTAGCATGTGCAACTATAGGCGCATAAAAACCGTGGTGCTTTTTCATAATCTTGTGAAAATTTTAATTTTGTCCTAGTTACTTGTACACATTAACAAGTAATGCCATTTTTAAAATTGTATTTGTAGTCATGCTGTGGAAGGAACAGGGTTTTTTCCAAGGGATATTGGATGAAGTAGGCATACAAGTAGTAACAACCATCTGGAATGTGACGATTCTCTGTGTGATATCTAAAAAGGGCATGTGTACATATATATCTGTGTATATAGATAGATATTGTGTCCCAGATGTATTTTCACATGCAGTCAATGTGCTGTTGTAATAAATGGGTTTGTGTTCAGCCTTTTATCCTAATATCTACAGCTTTACGTGTATTTGTGTGTATGCTTGCATGCACTATATTTAGTTGCCAGTGTAGATAGTGGTGTGAATTGTACTTATTATTCTATTTTCCAGTGTATATATGGTGTTCAGCGATGAAGTACCATACACAGTGTCAACTCTCTTGGAGGTTCTGCTTATAAGTTTGAGTTTGCCATTTGTAGTGACATGCTTTCTATACAACTGCTTTTAAATCTTAAATTCAATCCTTGAAATTCATGGATAAAGATTTTGAGAGATCCTTATTTAGACAATTCCATTAAGTTGTGACCTTTGTCTCAGCCTTACTTCAAGCCACTCTCGTGCCATAATTGTCTTTCCTCTTTTCGTTCCTCTTATCTGCAGCTGCGGTTCCTTTCTCTCCTCCATTCCATGCTAGATGAGTTGTATACCTTCAGAATGGCTTCTTCATGCAGTCCTCCTCATATTTAAAACAGTCACCTGTATATTAATGGTTGCACTGAATTCAAAAGTACAAATTCTGAAACGTTATATTTACATCATTTTGTCCCCACATGAAAAGTTTTTCTCCTCTTTTTCTTTTTCTATATTCTTTGGGGTCTTCTCACAGTAATAAAACTTGACCCTTTCCTATGCCTGAGTTTTTGCAGTCTGTATTTCCTCCTGTACCATCTCTGGGGCTGGAGCCTGGATGGCACCAGACTTGCTCACCTCTGTGTTTTGTGCTTATGACAAGACACAGCCCCTTCAAGATGTAGTGACTAGAACTGGGCAAAGCTTCTCTTTTCTACCAGTGACATACAAGTCACATCACCTGTATAGAGAGCTTCATATGCCCTGATCTTGCCATGAGCTCCTTAAAGACCTGGGGATAAGGGCACTGCCTGGCTCCTGCACTCCACTGTCCCTTATGCAAAATCTTTTTGAGAGAAATCTGACAGACTGCCTTTCTCCTGGAAAACAGTTCATGGCAATAACTTCTCAAATTGCATCTCAAATCACAAGATACTGCATTTAGTGCATCCCATTAGTGACAGCTTCTGGTGTCTCTAATTTACCAGAGGGTTTCTTTAGGGGAAGGCTCTTCTCCCCTGATCCATTTGGGGTGTCAGAACTAAAGGCACTTGCTACAATGGAGACAAAGATGCTCCATGAACCATACAGACTCACTCAGCAGGCAGTGAATGTCAGCTATATGATGGTACCTTGGGGCTTCTCTGACATGTGAGAAATTTGCTCTGGTCTCTTTCCTACCATGCATAGCTGCCACTGCTTTGCCTCGCTGAATGATAGCAGTATTACTTTAGTATTTGCTCTTTACTGTTAGTTCACTTGTGTTCTTAACCTAGACTAATGAATTCTTGCAATCTTATTGCTTGCCTTTTTCTTTTTTTCTTCCCCAGTATTTATGAAATAATTTTTTTGCTTCTGAATTTGTGAATTTATACAATGTGTTTGTTTATTAAAGAAAACAGCAGATGTAGATCAGTGCTGTAGCAAGAAAGCTTACCAACCAATGGTTTGATATACTATATTAAATCCTATAGCAGCACTACTCATTAACACTCTATCTTTTCAATAGTTCTGTTTATTAGTACTACCTCTAAGCTAGTTAATTGCAATGATTTTGGTTTCTCTGACTGGTGCAAAGCCTATAGATGTTCTGCCAATATAATCCTGTAGTGTTGTCAGAAATGTCAGCAGATGTGTAGAGAATTAAGTTGTGCAGAGATTTAGTTAGGATTAACCCTTTTTCCACAGGGAGGGGGACTTCTGGGTCCAAAGACACAGAAGTATGAGGAGACATTGTACAACTGCTGGGCACGGGTGGTTTGGCTCTCTAGAAAAAGGCAAGCAGTCTGGGAAGTGATGCTTGCAGGAGGCTGCTTTGAATAGCTCATCCAAGAACCTTCTAGGATTTCATTAACTGAATTTAGTGAACTGAACAAAACAACTTCTAGCACAACCTCAATTTGAAATTCTCGCAGTGCATTGAGATGCAAAAATTCAGCATTCAGTAGCAGATTGAAAGGTAAATTGATTTAAGCTCTGTACTTCAGAAGTGAAATGTTACAGCAGTCAGGATCAGGATGGGCTCAAATTAGACATTTCTGCAGGCAAGTGTAAATTCTGACTTTTAAAGACAAGTTTTACTTCTGGTACAATTAAGAATCACCTTGCTCTCTTCAGCCCACCACTCAGTTGCTGTAAGTTTGTGTACACTATATTTATTTACCACAAGGGTCGTTGCTCTGTTTCAAGGCTACCCTGAGGCATCCTGATTCCTACCCATGTCATCATACCATGATGCAGCTTCAAGGTGTGAAGCCTTGAGGCTTCCTGGAACACCACAGAAAGACCTGTAGCTGGCTGAATAAAGCACTTCAAATTTCCCAAATTTTGGTGCCTTGGGAAAACACCCTGTTTGTTTTTCTGTTATTCTCCTTTGAGGTCAGCTTCGAAGGATCCAGTGCTATGTCAGGCATCAACTAATGAGAAGCAATGGAAGTGCATGTCTTGGCAGATCTGAAGATTTTTCAAGTGCTGAGAGGATTGATCTTGAGCTTCAAGGGCTGAGTTTGTGCATCATCAGTGAAACATTTGTAATCGAGACAATAATGGCAATTTGGAGTAACACTTGTTTAAATACCAGTTGATTGACAGAGGCAGTAGGTAAATATTTTGTTCGCCTACACCAATGACCAACAGGCTGACCTTAGTATCTGAAGCCTAGTTTTGGATTTTGTTTTAACCTGAATAATTTGATGTTAAAATAAAGACATTCTAAAGTAGCCAAAATACAGGACATCAAAAGCCAAAACAGCAAAAGATCCCTCTCTACTTTGATTTCATGTTGCACGATGTGAGGCTAAGGTATCTGCACATTGCTATAACCATGGTAAACTCATTATTGGAATGACAATGTGGTTAATTAAAAATTATTTACAGGTATCTTCTCGCTGCAGAATTACAGAATTCATCGTAAGCTGTAAAATCCAGCTAAGAAACAGTACATATTTGGATAGCTAGTCCATCTCGAGTCTATGTTTAATTACGTTGTTGACTCGAACTTGGAAGTGCAAACTGAAGAACTGACATACCCCTAAGCTGATTAAATTGCCAACAGCTACTAAAACGTGTTTCATGGCCATGCCACTCCTGCCTGCAGCTTCATGCTTTTCTTAGACTGACTTAGGCTGCATCCATTTTAGCTGAATGAGTGAGTCCAATCAACACAAAAAAGAAGAACAATAGAAAAAGGGAAAAAGAAGGGGAGAAGGAATAGTTTAATTGTTTTAGATTCCCAAACTGGTCCCAGTTCAGGAAAGATCTGGTGCTGATGCAGAGGAGGGAAGCATATGGGAACAATCCCCTGAGCTTGCTTTTTGAGTCACAGCTTGAATGCACCAGCACAGCCATAGTATGAATGGTATTCTAGATTGTTTTAACTGTATTATACTTACAACATAGCCACGATGCTGGCTGCAGCAGACACATGCAGATCCACTTGGGAAAAAGATCAGATTTAAATTCAGTTCATTTTCCAGTGCTTTTTAAAGGACCCACTTCTGTTACTAGATAGTGACCTGAGTTGGCCGCACACTCCAGGTCTACATTTACAATGCTTAATGCACATTTATTCTTCATTTCTGTTTCCCTGGGAAAGGAAATATATTTTGCCTTTATCACTAAGCACTATAAAACTGATATACTCAGAAAGAACCTGAATTTTCTTCTGTGAATTACTAAGTCTGCAGGCAAAGGATTTTGTTTCATTCCAAGTAAATGGTGCATGGGGTTGTACAGCACAAACAGTAACCTTGAGTGCTATTTGCTATCACAGCAAAAGATTTCTTGAGAGTACAAGAAATCTTATAAGTGATCTCCTGTATGTTGCTAATACTGGATTCCCTGCTAAGCCAGAGTAAACAGAAAGGACATAAAAACAACTGCAGAAGAGATTTCAGTTTGAAATCCAACTATAGCATTTCATCAGAATCCCAGCTTACTTTCAGCATTAAGGACCACAGTAGGTAAAGTTAACATCTGTAAACAGAAAGCTAATATATGGAAAATTGTGGTCAAGGGGCATGAATTCTTTATTTGCATTTTTAAATGAAGAAAACAGAACAGAATTAATAGCACATTTCAGATATTCTAGAAAGAAATACTTTTTGTTCTCATCCTGCTTTCTTCATCATATTCTTTTCCCCAAATAAAGCTGATTGTATTAATCAATTTTTGCAAAAAATATTGCAAAAATGATCCTATGGGATTTTTTTTCAGAAGTCTTTGTCATCTAAAGCTTCCGTGGACTTTGTATTTAACCGAAATGATTCTTATGATTCTATGCATGTTTAATGCTTTAGAAATCAGGTCCATAATAGCTGCATCCCTCTGCATTGCTGCTATTATTTTAAAAACCCTTTTAGAGAGATTCTCTGAAAGGAAGTTACAAATTCTGACACTTTTCTGAGAAAAATGCCACCAATTATGATTCTTTCTCAGTCTTTATTATAAGTCATAGCAATATTTTTATTTGCTGCATTTTGTATACACACAGGTACATAAATAATACAAAGATGCATGACTCAAGCTGTGCAAATAATGGATTTTTAGTCTACCTCCCAAACAATGTAAAAGACCCAAAGAATCCTCAAGTCATTTATTCTTACTAAGCCAAATTTTTTCTTTCAAAATTCATGATAAAGAGGTGAGTTGAAAAATGGTCTTGTGTGGAAAGAAGCCTCTTTTAAATTAAAAAGTAATATATGTGAGGGAAATGTTAGTTGTCTGTAAATTAGAGAAGATGGATGGTATTTTTCAAAGTAACAGAATTGAAGGTTTAAAAGTGAAAAAAATGCAATTACACATCGGTCAGTTTTAATGAAGTAAATAATTGGGAAAAAAACCTCGACTGTTGTTCATTTTTTCAGAGGAATGAAAAACAGCTGAAATAGCTTTATCAAGAGTAATTCAGACCAAACCGTTTGAGGTCGAATTTGTTACAGAATAATGGGCTTTCTAGATTCAAACATGGTGGTGGATCTCACATATATTAAATTTATTAAAGCAGATGATACTGTCTCAGGTGGGATTCCTGTAAGCAAGCCAGGAGATGGTGGTTTAGATAAAATGAAGGTAAATGCAAAGCTGTTTGGGAAAGAAGGTGTTTTCAGAAAGGTTAGATAGTACCTGCCTTCTAGTAGATAGTATCTGCTCTTAGAAGGGATGTAGGTTACCAGATTGACTTTTTATAATCCCTTGTGTTCCAATCTTCTGTTTGTGTATAGTTCTGTCATACAGCGATGATTTCTGTAATACAAACAAAACCCTATAAAGACATATTTAAATGACTGAAGATATTCCAGTATTCACAGGTAGCTCACAAGAATGGAAAGTTAAATTTTCTTTCCCATTCTAAAATTAAATCTAGCTGTAGTTAATAAAATTGCAACTTCCCTTCACCTTCCACCTGTGCTGTAATTAGGTTCACTGGATGTTATTGCTGTGTAGAGTTTTCTCTGTAAGGCTTACTCTGTGGAAAGGTCTGTCAAACATCACTAAATTCAAGGGAAAAAACAAACCAGAAGACCTAGCAGAAAATTTTATTACTTTTCCATTTCACCAAGAATTTCATCAGACTTTTTTCATAAGGTGTTATTTTTTTTGTATTGGACTAGGAAAGCCATGCATTCCATAGCATTGATTTTTAATTGAGAAAATTATTTTAGTTTATCTAATTGGTTTGTCTCATTCAGCATGTATTTTTTACTAATTTTACTACATCTTTCATAGCTTTTCTAAATATTTTTTAATGCTATACCTTATAAATACTGAAATTCTTGTTTGAGATATATCTATACATATATATAAACAGATGTGTGTATGTATATATATACATATCCTTGTTGACTGTAATCCTGACAATATAAGTGTCATAAACAGTAAACCATATTAAAAAAAAAAAAAGGGCAATTACTTGCTCTTAAATCTGCGTAATGTCGTGGCTGGCATGTTGCACCTTTTGGCTTCTGTCTCACTCTGCTCACTTGTCTGGGAAACATTAAAAACAAATCTAGATGAGCACCAATGTTTAATTTCCCCATTCTAGGTTTCAGACTTCTTCACAAAGAGGTTCAGGTGCTGGGAGTAAGAAGGAAATATTAGATTTTTGATTGTCTGTTCCAAACACCAGAGGCCCAGGATTCCACTAAATAACCTTTTGAACCTTCCTCCCACAAAAATGTTCAGGCTCTCCCTTGTGGCTGAAATGCACTTTCCACTACACTTGGAGTTTATTTTCAGGGATTTAATAGAGCAGGTGCCAGATATGGGCTTGTTTTACAGATCTATTTTATTGGAAATTATTTTGTCCAGTTATGGTTGAATATCTCTTCCTTAACATGAGCTGGTGGAACTTTCTGCATACTTCCATCAGCTGTTAGATGATTTACACTTCTGACTCCAAAACTGAAGTCCCACGAGCTGTTTCTAAAAGGGCAGTCTACCTAGCAACAGTGTAAGCTGTAGGCTCTTATCCTTAGTAATCACTATTTTCTTTATCAGTTTCTTAACATTTTCACCTTTTTGGTTTCAAAGTTTTATACGAAGAATTCTCACATCTTTTTTAATTGTTTCCACTTCCCCTCAAAACAGTTAAGACATTTTTTTAATGATAATTTTCTGTTCCAGAGATGGAGATCCAGAAACCACTTATCTGATTCTCACATGGAATAAAATACTTAGGACACATTTTGATGTGTTACTTCATGTTTTCCCAACATTTTTGAAATATGTAAACTAATTACTTTTACAATTTTTATTTCTTTAATGATTACTACTATTTTAAATCTTTAAATCAAACATTTAATTCTGAAATTTAACAATTAATTCCGAAAACTTTCAATCATGGAAAATATTCCTTTGTTGCTAACTTGGTGTCCTTAGTCAACAAAAATTGATGAGGATTTTTCAGTGTTGGCTTTTCGAACTAAGAGGCTATGACTAAATCTGTGAGCAAAATGTCAGAGACTACTTAATGTCCTGTGAAACTGTGGGATTCCATCCTACAAGAAGTTCAAATTAAAATATCTCTAAATATGTGAGTTATAATATTATACATATATTTTTAATTAAACTTTTATGTATAATTTTAAATCAACTCACCTTTGTAAGTACTTTTAGATTATTCCTCTGTTATTGCTCCTGTTTTCACTTAAAGGAAAAAACACTCGCAACTGCCAGCTGAATCGGGTAAAAAACATGTCTCGAAGTCTGTGTAATCTATCAATGTATTTGATGCTCTTAACCAAACCCAATCATATGACTTGTGAGTGTAATGTATTTAATTTGTATAGCTTAAAAAGTAGCACTGCTTTTTTTTGAGAGGAGGAATGGACCTTGAAGCTGTGCATACAATCCATGCAGGGGTCTAGAATCAGAAAACAGCCTCACATCTTTCTCATCAGGAACTTGTTTCTGGTTGTAAATGGTGTTTGATTCTTGGCAATAGGCACTACTCATTACACACTTAGATTCCTGTATTTAAAGTCACTTTGTACTGGGAGTAGTGTTAGCACATTTGCTGAACTGGCTTTCCTTGTGGCTCATAAAGTCCACGTTCTTTGTGCCCATTATCAGTGGTGCAGTCTTCTCCCCCAGCTCTGCTAGCCTCTCCCCAGGTCCGAGGTAACACTGGGACAGCAGAAGCACCTTTATCTCATCTCAAGTTCCCACTGCAGTGGCTTAACTTTCAGTCCCGGTTTCGGGCCATATTCGGGGTGGGGGGCACTTCAGTGGCATTGGTGGTGGCGGCCAGCTCTCGGCTCTGCCAGGCCTGGAGTCAGTGCCATCCTGTCTCTGTTCTGTGCTCACCTCATGGCAGTGACTTTCTGTGGCCTTAGCCACAGNGGGGGGCACTTCAGTGGCATTGGTGGTGGCGGCCAGCTCTCGGCTCTGCCAGGCCTGGAGTCAGTGCCATCCTGTCTCTGTTCTGTGCTCACCTCATGGCAGTGACTTTCTGTGGCCTTAGCCACAGCCTGTCTGAGACACTCTTTAAGTCCTTACAGGAGGCCGGGCTAAACGTGCATAGGTTGTACAAATCAAACTGCTTAAGAGCAGAATTCTGAAATGCCTGAATGAACTGCTATTGCAAGTATGTTCCTCTACCTTAATTAAAAATTTACAAAGCCTCTGTGAGCTATTTAGGCTGCTGGTAATAGGTATGCCAGGGGCGTTTGTGTGAAATGCGGAAGTTTGCTGTACGGAAGCCTAATAAACAATATAATAAACAATATAATAAACAATATGAAGAGCATATTCAGATGGCTTCATCTGTTCACATGGGTAGCAGAGTTTGCTGTCCATGGAAGAGGGTTTCAGGTATCTAGGAAACTGTTGTAAAACTGTGGTGCAAATATGGAAAATGAGATTTCATACAAATTGAAACAGTGTTCTGCTGGATCACAAGGTTCAATGGCTTAACAGGCTGTCTCTTTTTCCCTGTGAAGTAAGGCAAGAGAATATTTTTGGAGTGTCTGATCCTCAAAGGTTAAAAAAATTATTTTTGTACTCTTCATATATAACACATAAGAAGGACGAATCTTTAACAGAGAGCTTCAGGCCTGAGAAATTTGTCATGCATAACATAATATTGAAAAAAAAATCTTTCCTGTGATAAAGTATTCTGAACATATTGTTGCTTTTTAGCTGAATAATTAAGTCTGTTCCGCTATTATGAAAACCATTTTACGAATGAAAAACACTCTACGAAAATGAATATATATAGTGCCAAGTATAACATGAAGAACATTGTACTCTTACTAAAAGATTTTATCAACATAACAGATAAGCTTACTTTCATTTCTAATGAATTCCAATATCTACTACTCTTGTTATTATGGCAAAATAGCAAAGGTTTAATTTGCTTATAGTTCCTTTATCATTAAAACTCTGAAACCTACTTAAAGACTTTTTTCACTACTAAACACTGAAGTCTGTGAAAGGTAGCAGTAAATCTGTGTGAGTGAACCTGATTTTACTGGGATAGATATCACAAGGAATTTTTTTTTAATGTCACATAGCTGCTTTTTCTTTCTGCTGTGGCATTTTCATTAAACTTAAATTTCTTGGGTGTTAAAACTGCTGAAGAATATAAAAATAAGGAGAAGATGTGATATCCAGCTGTTCAGGCAGAGCATCAATTTGCCATTTAGAGTTTGTATGACCTCACTGTGGATTTTCATGTCCGAAAATTAAGCTCATGCATACAACTTAATAATATAAAGCTTGCTTTGGAAGCCATATTGAAGCCTTTTGATTTTCAGGGCAGGGCATCAAATTCTCTCCTTTCCTAGTGTGAGCAAGAAAAAAGGTAAACAAGGTATATTTTTCTCTGTTCCCACCAACTAGAGTTATCTCCTTAGGGGTTGACCTTACAGGGAGAAACAGGATATAAAGGGAGGGCACTGCATGTTTGAGGTCTCTTAGTCCTGCTAAGAAATTAGAAGTGTATCCCTACAGACATTAAATACTGTGTGGTACTCAACATCATCTTAAAATGAGTAACATAGCTGTATCCTGGGGGGAAAAAAGTAAATTCTGTACCTAAGGCCTATATGCCCTTTCCACAGTGCACTTCGCTGTGCGTTTTGTCTTTTTTTATACTGTCCTGTTGGATAGTTCAAGACCAAATAAGATTCCCCCTTATCTTTCTCTCCCTAAGGCGAAACAAACCCAGTTCTGTCAGCCTCTCTTTGTACACCGTGCTCCAGCCACATAATCATCCTGGTGGTTCACTGCTGGACTTACACAAGGAAAGCAAAACTCCCAGTAGAAAGCAGAAAAATAGAAAATCTTTCTTTAGGTAAAAAAAAATAAGAAACCTTTACCATTGTATATCGGAGTAAATAGATAATAAATAAAAATAGATAATAAATAAATTCAAACCAGTTGAATGCCTGAATGTGTTTTCTATAAAATTTCAGAAATTTGGATAGATAGAAATTATGAGTATCTCAGTAAAATCTCAAATTGACTAAATGTCATATTTTAATCTTTCTAATAATTTAGGTATTTTTATGTAGAGTTAAATATTTGTTTCCAATTTCAGATTGGAATGGACTATTTAAATAAAGTCCATTCTAAGGGATGCAGAGCACTTTGTCTTCTGCGTGGGTAAAAGGACAATATCATTTGCTGTTTTCCACATCATTTCAGTCTCTCTGAGAGATGTAGCACTGAAAGGAACATACAGTGAGTACAGCAAAAAGAGTACGTGCAGTGTTATCTTCACATATAGGAGATATAATGAGGAAGACTTGTGGTTATTCATGATGACGCTTCTTAAAATTCTGAATCCAGAAATACATGACATTTATCAAATGCAGAGCTTTTGAAAGTCATGAGTCAGCAAGAAGTTTCTATTTGCAGTTTTAGTTCTACTTAAGTCTAAGTCAATCCATTGTGAAAAATAGTGCTTTTATTAAAAGTTTTTATTACAATATTTTTGTACATTCACTACTTTTGTATTTTAATTCTTTTCCTCTGTATTCTTTGCATAGATTAATCCATACAATTGTTGTAATGGGTCTATCCATGAACACTCAACATTTTTTAGTCAAAATTACTCCATTTATTGAAACCAAAGAATGGGGAGGGGAAGAGGGGATGGGTTAGATTCCTGGATTGTTGCTAATAGTGGCATAATGTGATCTGTTTATTGAAAGCAAAAATTAATGTGGTTTACTCCGATTCACTTTTTATCCAATGTAAATAAACACATAATTGCTGAAAGCAGCATTGCAAGCTGAGGTAGTTTATATTTAGCAGTAACTTAGAAAGTGATTACTATCAGAAATATTATTTCTTCTTAAATACCCACAGGAATCTAATGAATAGAAGTATCTCAGAGGGGACAGTGTAGGTCTCTATTGATTTTCACCTTTATCAACATTCTAATACTTACAAGCTTAAGTAAGTCTTGCATACCTCAAAGAGACTGCTCTCCACCTTCAAAGGGTGATTTCTTATTTGTGCCTTCTATTTTTATATTATCAATCTTTCCATCTGAGTGACGATCAGCATGTAGGCTTGGATTGAATAATTTAAAAAACAGCTACTGTTAATATTAACAAAAGAATCTGACTTGATCACCTTTAAACTAACTTGAAACTTACTTTTTATATTAACTGCAATCCTCGCAGAATTGTAAGTGTTCAGATTAATCATATAAACACTAATTTCTTTCCAGCTGCATTTGACTATTCAAACTGAGCCTTTAAGACAGTGGTTCAGATTTAGAAGCATTTTTAAAAGTTATATGTTTAAAAGATTCAATTTGATGATAAATAATACCTAATAAAACCTGTCGTCCACACTAGTAGTTTTGTATCAAATAATACACAAGTATGTTGTGCTAATTTTAAAATATTAATGATCTGGAAAGTTCTTTTTCAATACTTGGGATCAGCCCCCAGTCTGGCCAAGAAAGATGCATGTTTTTCTTCAGGTGCTCATAGTATGTTACCTCATAATTCTAGAGGAATTGATGAATACTTGTGTTTACGCAGATAAATAGTATTTAGTAATGTAAATCTGAATGTTGGCAGGTAATTGTCATTGTTTCACCCCAGTCAGCAGCCAAGCCCCACGCAGCTTCTCACTCCCCTGCCAGTGGGGTGAGGGAGAGAATCTCAAAGGGTAAAAGCCAGAAAACTCACGGATTTAGATAGAGACAGTTTAACAGGGAAAGCAAAAGCCACACACTGAAACAAAGCAAAACAAGGAATGAATTCGCTGCTTCCCATGGGCAGGCAGGTGTTCAGCCATCCCCAGGAGAGCAGGGCCCCATCACATGCCACATTTGTGTGGGAAGACAAATGCTGTCACCCTTATACACTGAGCAGGATGTCATATGGTCTGGAATATCCCTTTGGTCAGCTGGGATCGCTTGTCCCAGCTGTGTCTCCTCCCAACCTTCCATGCACCCCCAGTCTTCTCACCAGCATGGCAGTACGAAAAGCCTTGACTCTGTGGAAGCCCTGCTCAGCAATAACAAAATCATGTCTATGTTATCAACTCTGTGTTCAGCACAAACCCAAAACACACCCCAAAACAGCCAATGTGAGGGAAATTGACTCTAACCCAGTCAGAACTAGCACAGTAATGTATCTATTAATTTTTTTTTTCCATAACTTTGGTCTGTTGAAGTAGATACATTTGCTTCATTGTGATTCTTGACTTTGCTTAGTAGAATGATAGAGTTGTTTGTGTTGGAAGTGATGTTATCTTTGCCAGAGGCAGGGAAACTTTCCACTAGACCAGGTTGCTCAAAGCCCCATCCAACTTGGCCTGGGACAGTGCCACGGATGGGGCATCCACAGCTTCCCTGGACAACCTGTTTCAGTGCCTCATCACCCCCATAATAAATAATTTCTTCTTGATATCTAATCTAAACCTATTCACAGTTCTCTCAGGTTCCATTTTAATCAGCCATGCTGAGCTCACAGTAGCAAGAGAAAAAAATGCATTCCCTCTCCTTGCTTTGGTGTGCTAAGACAATTCTTTTAAAGTTCTATATTTTACTTTAGAGGTAGAATTGCATAAAGCAAGTAAATTCCATTATCTATGGAAGTCTTAGTAAATATGTTTTCCTAATAGAAAAAGGTTTAAGTTCTTTTGACTCAATTTACATTATAACACAGAGACCTTTCAATAAGAAATTCAGGAAAAAACATAAATAACTCCTTGCCTGCAAGTATCTAGAATATTCATATGCTAACAAATGCTAAATTAGAAGTTAGCTAAAAAAAAGGCAAAACAAAACAACAACAACAAAAAACCTAAATCAACCAAAACCCTATTGCTAGCGAGGAAATGTTCATAAGCAGAAAACAGCGTCCTGATCAATGCCTTCAGGTATAGCAGAAGTAAATATAGAGCTGAGCCAAAGACTACTTTTTGTTTACATACTTATGGTATATGTTGTATATTTAGATTATGATTTAGGTAGTATGTTTCCCAGCTTGGTTTATTTATTACTAAAACTAATATATCTTCTTTTGCATCTTAGAAATAGTTGAAAAACATAGAATAAAGTAAAAAAGGAGCCAGCCATGTGATTGGGGAAAATTGAAATAAGATTGTAAAAGAAAGAGAAACTGGAAACAGATGATTTACTAGTCCTCGTTAATGAGGTTTAGAAATTATCTCATTTTATAGTCTAGTGAGACAGCTGAGCAATATCCAGAATTTCTGATATAAACATAGGAGCAAAAATGTATTTGCTTTAAAGCAAGCCTGCTAGATGGGAATAGCCATTACAGTCAACAATGAGGCAATGAATCTGTGCCTAAAGCAGCATAGTAAGGCTTTTCATAACTTTTTGTATGCATAGTAAAGAGTAAATTTGCAGGAACATCCACAGAGATTTAAATTAATTTCAGAAAGAAAATTATTACATTAATTTGTTTTCTACAAATATCATTTTGAATTAGTTATTCAGTATGCGTTTTCCCAGTTGCCTTTAATAAAATGATAGAGATGGGCTTATGGGGAGAATCTTAATTGTTCAGCTTTCCATTTCTGTTTGACTCATTTTCAAACTTAGTTATTAGTGCGAAATAGCTGAAGTAAATGAGGGTTTGTGAACTGTAGTGCCTGATTCTGAGCTTTTGCTTGGGCTTATTCAAAGGGTAGTAGATGTTTTAAGAACACTGAACATTTTATTTTCATTCAAAGTAGTGTTCTCCATGGAGCTCTGCTTTGGGAAGAATTTCACTGTGGGTAAGGTTGCAAAGTCACGGTTTAATGTAAAGTCTATAATTCTTTTGACCTTACGAGCATAGTATGTTAATTTAAAACAGCATGTTGCAGCTTCTGTTCCTATGACTCAGTTATGAGTAATCATGCTTAATATTTTTCCACAGTATATCTCTATTACAGTGTTTTAAATATGCAGAGCTCATGGTGCTGAAAAAAGTGAAAAATGGTCAGCTGTCAAATACAAAGGAAGAATCAGGAATTTTAATTTTTAAAAGATTATTTTTCATTAATAATTTTCACCTCAAGGACATAATTATACAGGCCACTGATAGGAAATGATAAGAATAATTTCTCGTTCCTTCAACATTAAGAGTTAAAAGATTAGAAGTTTCTAAATCATTTGCTTTATGAGGAAACTGTCTCTGTAAAGGTTAAATTTGTACAGTTGGACGTAGACGGGAAAAACGAATGCAGAACATTATGGTATCAACACAATACAACAGTATTCCTATGACAAAAAAGGGTCATATAGAGCTCCTGCAGTAATTCTCTGAATTGATACTTGTAGGTATAGAAAGAAAATGTAGTTATTATATTATTCATATGATTATCCTTCCTAATGCTTCTGATTCATCATAAAAGAAGTTCCAGGTAGAAGTTTATTTCAACCTGGTAAATAAGAGGATTAACCAGAAGGATTATAACAAAAGTTATAATTACAGTAATTTAGGAATACTCTTTTATTTTATCCTTCTTTCCTGACATGACTGTTCAGAACAGCACTGCTTGCTTTCATCTAAGCTTACAGACTTTTGCACCAAGAACATATATTTTTGCACTGTTCCTGAGACAGATTTGAGCAGGGAATATTTCTGGGATATGAAATCCGGTTCTTTCCTTTCATTCCCACTGAAGAAAGAAATAAAGAAAAGAAATCTTGTGCTTTGCAAGGAGTCCTTTCAAATGCATGAAAGAGAGAGAATGCTAAGCATGGCACCTCTGTTAACTTCTCAATAATGCAATGGCAGATACTCACTTAGGATGTAATCCAGGCTTGTACCGAGTTGCGCTTAGTCTTTGTTGTTAATCTCTGTCAACACCAAGAAAAAACCTGTAAAACCTCCTTACTGGGACTAGATTACTCTTATCCATATCATAGAGTCCACATTCCCATTCTCAATTTGGTTGAAACACTTACATTAAGTTTCCTTGAGATTTAGCACAGGATCTCTGGTTTTCGTTGGTATTAGCGCTTTTAGCAGTGTGTACTCAAGACCTGTGGTTTCTACCTTCAGAGGCTTGCTAGACAAGTCGTGCTGTGTGCAGGCTCTGAAAAATGGCTCTGCCTGGGTGACTGCTGAGGAATGCTTTGGTGCAGGTAGCTCGGGGTGCAGCTGCAGTGCGAGCTGCGGGCGCAGCCCTGGGGGTGAGAGTCCGGGCAAGAGGCTGTGAACTGCTGACCCCTTGCACAACACGGGCCCGGGGACCTGCGGTGCGATCAGGTGTAAGATACCAGAGGTTCCTTTGTTTCCGGAGCTCCATCTCAGAGGCACCAGCTCAAGCTGTCATTTCGTTATTTAGTTACTGCACCAAGATGAAATTGTTTTAAGGATCTGGACATCTGAGGCTCTGCTATGGGAACCTGGGGTCGAGCCCGTAAGGAAACCGCGAGTGGCAGGGGTGCAGCTGTGAAGGGACCCCGGCTGGGTGTGACTGCCAGAGCGCATCCGGGATGGCTGTGGAAACCCAGGCCCCAGCATAGCATTTGTGTGTATTTCACTGCTTGCAGTAAATGAGACACTTCCGTGCTGCTGATTGCTGGCACAATAGTGGGAAGGTGTATTTAGTGTTTCAAGGGAAGATATAATAGTTCCAGCCTCTGTATAGATGGGACTGATAACAAGCTTAATTCTCACGTTTAGGGCAGATTTGCAGGTGAAGGTAGGAAATAAAGAACACAGGAAATAAAACTTCAAAAGAAAAGGGAATAAATCCGTTACCATGCTAAAGGTTACTATTGCTCTAATTATAGTTTGTATTCAATATAAACATCCTGTTCAATGATATTTAATCCAAATCAAGATGCTGAAGATAGAATTACATATTGAGAGAATTTATTAGAAGTTTTTAAAGTAAGCTGTGCCTCAAATTGTATTCCATGAATCTGTTCAGGTATTTAAATTAGATCTTTAAATTATTATGAAAAATCCACAAGGGATACACATTTAGGTAAATAAGCTGTTCAAGGCCATCAGCTATTGAGCACTGAATACAGTGCTTTCTTTTGTATACTGTTTATGGAAAACAGGTGAATGACAAAAAAAAAATAGCACCTATGCAAAGTACAAAAGTTAGCAGAGATGATGGCTGAAATAATAATAAAAAATAGCTCTCTCATAATTAGTTTTCCAGTCTTTGCCTACACATTGTCACTATACCACTGAAGTAATTAAATGTAGGACAAATGTTTACTTGATGTAAGTGTATTTTTTAAAGCATGTGATTTCCTGACCTTTTGAGTTTGCCTATTCATAATCTGGTTGTCTTTTGCTGAAGTGTACACTGACCTTTCTGAATCAACAGCAATATGTAAACATAATGGTTACAATATTTTAATTGGGAGCATTGCCATCTGTAACCATACACCGTTTTAAGAAGGCCATATTCGTTTTTGCATAGTTCATGTGACATTTAAGCATGCCAAAGATATGCTTACAATAGTTGAAGCACGATGCATGCATTATATTTATTTTGTCAGAGTTGTAGTGGGTGTTATGAGACTTGCTGCTTACCTGTCCTCTCCTGCTTTTTCCAATAGGCTTCCCACTGAGCATCTATCTGCAAACACGTTCTGGGCTGGTGTAGCACGAGTCAACATAACCGAGCTACCCTTGTGGTAGTTAATGCATGCAACATAGGATACAGCACAAGGTCCATCTGTTTTTCAGTACTGAGCATCCTCACTAGGACACTATGCCATATCCTGTGCTGCTATTTTTCACTCTTTGCTATGAAGCTAACCAGAAAGAGGTCAGATTTTATGCCTACCTACCTGGAGTCATACCTGCTCAGTCTCATAGAGATGTAGCTTGAGGCATTTTCCTTGATTTCTGTTCTCACCTGTCCATCTGTGCTTATCCATGCCATGATACATCTTTAGAGCTTGAGTACTTCAAGTAATTACATCAGTCAGAGCATTCATGGTTCTAGTTATTTTTCAAGCACATAACAGCTGAAAATGCATTGAACTGTGAAACTGAAAGGTCTAGATGTTAATTTTGCATCCTGTAAATTTATTTTTTCAATTGTTTTTAGTGAGATGTATTTATTTGTCCAGTTGTTATTATCCCCTAATAGACTGTGTGAGCAGACTTAAAAGCAAAATGAACAGATCTTGTAGTGTAAATTCTCTTCCTGGAAATTAGTCATTATTAACAGATTATCAACAAAATGCATCTGAAGACTTTCCCCGGGCCAGGCTGTACCTACACATCTCTGGTAGGAAGGGTTGTTCTAATCTTAAAATCCTGTCTTTCCCTAGGGAGCCACTCCTTCTCCCTTTCATGCAACAGAGGCAGCAATCCACCTGCCTCAGTGAATCAGCAGTATCCACTTAACCTCTTCTCAGCAGGATAAGCACCTGCTAACAGCATGGGGTATTGCTGGGAAAATTATGAGCCTGCTACCTTATATGTTAACAGTGATTAATATTTGGTATTACTGTTTCAATATGTAGGAGGCATTACCACTATTGAGAAACTGCCTTAACCCCAGCTGCTGTTCCTACAGAGATCCCTCTCACTTAGAACATGCAGTTATGGACTGCTTCTACCAAGAAAGTAAACAGAAGCATCTGTCTTAGGCAACAGAGAGATGGGTAAAATGCTGTGTGTTATAGTTCAAACAAACAAATGAAAAAAACCAAAAACCAAACAGGATTCAAATTTGCATACTGTCTTCGTGAAATATCAGAAGTTAGGGACTTCTCTTTATCTAAAGTGGTAGGGATAGGGGGAATTAATACAAGTCTACTTTTTCAGAGACTGAAGTTTTGTGATAGTCTAGGGAAAGACTAATTTTTGTCTGAGGAACACAAGCACACTGAAATAATGAGAACCCAACAGTGTTCTCTGTTTTCATCATAACACATGTTTTCCTAAATTAAAATACAGCATTGGTGTTTCCTTAAGTTTTATGTAAATGCATCAGATTCCTGTACAGTCTTGGCCATTATTTTATAAATTGGTTGCATATTGCTACTAATCAACCCAGTTTTGACAAACAACTAGTTTAGCTTAACAGTTTGTAAACTATAGGTAGCAACCAGAAGCTGTGGAGTATATCAAAGATTTGTTTTTTTCTTTAACCTTTTGAATAATACTGTGAGCCCTTCTATTGGAATTTTAATATCTGCATCTGCAAATATTATCAAAACTTACAGGAAAACTGCAAAACTGGAATTGCATCTCCCCTTTATTACGTTTACAAAAGGATAGAATTACAGTTTAATCAAGTTTCAAAATTATATTGTTAATTTGACATAGATGCTTAAGAGGACATTACTGCAAACAAAAAGAATATGTTAGCAAATTTTTACACTTTAGTTGTCATAGCAAGATACTGTGAATATTTTTCTAAGTCTTTATCTGTTACAAATGAAAGCAACTCCATTTGTATCCCCTCTTTTTAATTTGTCTTTAATTGCCATCATGCTAGGCAGTCTGTATCACCTCTTTTCATCCTTCCCTTAAGTCTTCTCTCACTTCATATTTTGCTAATATAATAATTAGTTGTATAGTCTTATTATTATCTTGAATATTCTGTAAGCACTGCAGAAAGAGTTGTATCTGTCTATTTAAAATTATACAAAAATCTTTAGTCAGATTCCTGTATTTTTGTTGCAAAAAAACCCCCACCCTACATGCTTATTAATCAGCTAGATAATTTTAAAATATTATTACATTTTTTAAAAGACCATCATGCAGCAGCTTTGAAATGAGGCAGGATGATTTTGTTTTCCCCGTGAATTTCAGATTTGGTTGGCTACCAGAGACAGAATGATACTAAGGTATGGACATTTTCTGGCATGATATTCTGACATGGATATTTTGTTTGATTGTCAGTCTAGAAGTGTGCCTCTCCTTTTAATGGGTTTTGTGTGACTGGGGGGTTGCAGTGTGAAGAAACAACACCCAATGGATCATGGTTTAAATAAATGACACTGTCACTACCATTTTTAATCATTATAGTAGCTGAGGGCAAAGCTGTATTTGCAATGCCCATTGACCTGACCAGGGTAGGTGGTGTGCTGATTTCAGCTTATTTGAAGTGCTCTGGCTCCTTTATCTTAACACATCACTTTGTGTTAGGCCCATGCTTCTGGAAAGCGTCCACATGTTGGAAGGGGTTTCTTACTCTTTTTATAATGTACACAGTGATAGAGCAATCTACTGACAATGTACACATGATTTGTCAGTTGATTAATTTCTGGCAACACTGAAGCTTCTAAGTCTATATAAGATATAAAACCTAGACTATATCTAAGTATTTATTTAAGAGGACAAGTAACATTGCAAGATCTAGTGTAATTTTCACACTTTGACATATTGCAGAAAAACCTATAGTGCTTTATTGCAATTTTATAAACCAGCAAAAAAACCCAAAGCAACCCCACCCCACAATCTCTGCTAATTTAAAGGCAAAGTGTGTTTTCCTGAACAACTAACTTCAGTATTGGAAAGGAATATAGTTTGTCAGAATGGCTAGACAAAGAAAATTTTATTTGTTATTAAGTTATAGAGCATAAATTCAACATGTGCTTTTAGATGGCTTGATAGGCTGATTTCTAATAAAACCCACTGTCTAACTAGGAGTGGAGCAACAACTGTGGAGAGAGGGAAAATGTGTACTTTTGGATACTTTATGAGTAATTAAATATATATTATAACCAAGAAAGGGGATAGTTGGCATTTAGCTTTTTATGAATTGTCTTTGATTTATTTGTGTAAAAGGAATTGGCTTTTTTTCTATTTCACATCTGAATTTTTTCTCAAAGCTATCCTTCATTTGTAGCAGTATTGAAAATATATAAAAATCCCCCAAATATATCTTTTTTGTAGTAAAAGATATTAAAAATTAAGCTCCTGTAGTAAAGGATCATTGGTCATTATCTACTATTATTCTGATACCATTTTAGTTTTTAGATATTCCATTTGTATTCTACACTGTTAGCCTAGACGTGGCAATGATGTGGACCCAGTTTTAAAATTCTCATATTTAAAATTATTCCAATCTTCTCTGCCAACATTTCTGAAAAACAAAAGTAGAATTAAGGAAAAAAATATCATTTTTAACAGAAAAATGCTTATCTTACACTAATTTTTTCCTAATAAATGAAAATAAAGTAATTTTTTCAAGCATTAAGGCTTTGCTAATCCTTTTTTTCAGAAGATATTTTCACAAAGGGAAAAAGGTGACTTTATAAAGAAAACCCCACACCCTTCCCTTAAAATTTCTTCCAACCTGTACTTACTGATGGTCAATAAACATGAGTAAGATTCTCTGGTTCTCTTCTTTTGCTTTCTTTTATGTGTGTGGCTTCCAGGGAGCTTCTGTGAGTCTGCTAAAAACATTTAAAGAGTTCTTGTACATGAAGCTTACTATAAGGGGTTAAGGTATTGTCTCCAGGTATTTTTTTTCCTGAGAAGAAACTTGAGACATATAAATGCAGATCTTAGTGGCTCCCTATGTAAAACAGGTGTTAAGCACTGTGTAATTTCCCTGGGTGATATGCAATATTACTACAATAAATATGGAATATATACATACACATAAGCACTATTTGCTGGTACACTACTAATTAATTTCTTATGTATAGATGGAGCACTCCTGAAACATGCTCTAGGAACTGTATTTTGTCACTTTTTTCATCCCATTGCATCTAAATACTTTGCATACTTTTCCATTATGTGGGGTGTGTATGCCTCCAGCAGAAGTGTCTGGCAGTTGCAAACTTCGACTGTAGGTAGCTTCTAGCCAAGAACAATGAAATTCAATTATTATTCATATTAAGATGGGTTATCTTGAAAAGGCAACACTTTTTTTTTTTAAATTTATTTTTTAATAGGAAAGACTGAATTTTAATTGTAAAGCTGCTGCTTGGTGGGGTGTATATATCTGTATCTCATTAACAAAACCCACGTACTTAATTTTATAAAATACGTGATTCTCTTCCGATTACCTCCAGCACCATATTGCGAACGTACATGGAGTTCATTCTGATGCTCACATTGGGACAGTCTAATTTAACTCTGGTAATTAACTGACTGCAAAAAGTACCTCCTCTTTAAACCTATGGTAGATTTTGAAAATGTCCGCATGAGTGCAAGTTGTTTGCACACACAATGAAACCTGATTTTGGTTCACTTTAGCACTCATACTCTAGCTTTTTAACGTGTTTTAGCTATTCTGGGAAGAAGTTTTGTTCATCTCAGTGTTTTCCCAGTGCTTAAATTTCTTATTAGCATTGTAAGGTTGTGAAATACATGAATTCTTATATAGTAGACCACTGCACCGTAGTACTAGTCTTTTTTGCTTATCTGTCTAAATCCTTACATTAGGGCACTTGATAGACTGTGAAAACGTCAGTTTGCATCAGCTCAGTGTGATTTTTGATAAATCATAGCGCATTTGTAGTTGGAATATGCTTATTTATAATAAAATGATTCCACAAAGTTTATAATGGATAGCAGCTGTCCTGAAAAGGGATCATTTTAGGTTTCAGCTTACTGTATTAGTACTTGTGCAGAAAAAGGCTTCATAACCCTAAAGCAGGAGAAATGTGTAAGGGAGCCTCTAAGACATAGTGTTCCTTTTGTAAGTTACAGAGTAGTTCATACATCATGCTAAGGAAAGAAAAGAATAAAATAGTGTCACTGTAAGTGTGGTTGATCGCCTCTGACTTTGTCCTCTTGACCTTGTCAGAATGGCATATAATATGTTTTTACATCACAATTTTAAAGCACTGTGTTCTGATCATAAGACTGGTGAGAATAATACAGGTTTTTTTACTACTTCTAGCAAAGAATTCCTGTTATACATGACATGGAGATTGGAAAGAAAATACTGCCATTTAACAATTTGCAAGATGAGGAACCTATATGCCAGCAAAGTCTAGTCAGAGAGTCCTGAACAAACTGTGAAGACAGGGGGATTGGACACAAGTACATGTAGCCAGTCTTTCACCTTTTTGTAGAAGATGAGAATACTGTGCTCTTTTTCAAATACATAGGGATAATCAAAGACTGAAGAAAGGTCTAAGATTGTCTTTACTAACATAATTTACTTGGAGTGGCATTCCCAGATGGTTAAACTTGCAAGCTCATTCAAATGTGAGCAGGAAGATATGAGATGCATGAAGACATTATAGCAATAAAACTTCCTTAATGTCTAATACAGTGAGCTAAATGATTTTTTAGCATGATGGGAATACACATCTAATCGTTACTTTGGGAAAATTTGTATTGGACCAAGAAAAAAAGAAAGTGAACAAGCCTATTAAAATGTCTGCAACAGTAAGCATGTAAAGGCATTTTATGCAACTGCTTGATTTGAAATTGAAAACTTAAAGAGAATAATATGTTGGAACTCTAATGCAACCAACGTTCCTTTTGCTTTTTTTTTGCTTTTTTTTTTTTTTTTTTTTTTTTTTTAGTTCATCAAGCATTGAACAAAGAAACAGCAGTCCTGTCTTTTATTTTTACCTGTTTGGATTTTGTAAATTTCTTTTTGCACTGGTGCCACATGCTTTTCTCAGCTAAGATTTGAAGACATAAAACTAATATGATCTTATTCCTCTTAGCCATTTGAGTGAATTAATTGCTTGTAAAACTGAAAAACAGAACCTTTAAAAGTCAAATAGATGACCTAATCTTAGGACTTTTTAACTTTCTTGTGCAATCCCAACACTTTGATTAGAAATAATAATATTTACATGCCCATTTAGCACCCAGTTACCTAGACAAACTGCACCTAATTACAGGTTTGCTAATCATCTCTGTAGCAGTGATCTGGATCCACATTTTTCACTCTTGAAGAAAACAGAATGGATGACAAAACGTTCTGTGATTCTTTAATGTAGCAGCAGCCAGTGCTATATCAGCTATAACCACTCCTTACTTCATGTGTAGAATTTGTCTTTCATAACAATAAGCATCATTCAGTTTCAAGTATTTGCTACAAAAGCAGAATTAAAGATTGCTGCAATTATGTAGACACCCAGAAAAGGCACTTGCTTAGGGACAAGTCTCCAAATCTATATGTAAAAGTGAAGAAGAGTAAAATAAAAAAGATGTTAGTCCTCAATTTTATTATTTATAGCTGACCATACCTTATCACAAGGCAATAGTTTATACTAACCTAGAAGTCTTTCTTCTCTAGTAGAAAAAAAACTATGAGAGATAACTTAAAAATTCTGGTAATTAAATTAATTATCTGTATTTAGCAGTTAGAACAGTGTGTGTGTTCTGGTAGATGCAGTGCCTAGCAAGTTTGTTGCAACACTGGAGGATTCTTACTAGATGGTGATGGGTAAAATATTTTTTTTTCTGTAAAGTTATGTGATGCTTATGCAGTTTGTAGCAATAAAGTAGCTTTTCTACGTTTCTTGCAGCAAGTGACAAGACCCAAAAAACATCATTTTCTCTCATCCTTAAAATATAAACAAGTAAGACTTGAACATGAAGTGGCAACTGTGCTTCAAAAGTTCATAAAATTCTAGTATAGCTTTGTCCTGAGCAAATATGACCTGCAAAGTCATAGAGCAGCTAGGTTGATCAGAAACAATTTCCCTAGCCAGTGTTATCAAAGGAAGTGCTATGACAGGTGTCGCATGAAGCCAGCTTTGAATACTCAACTCAAATGGCCATTTGCAGGTGGATCAAAAGGCAGACACCATCTGTGCAGGTTCAGGAAAAAGCTATGAAATCCAATCTCAAAATCCTTAACGTGACTCTGAGCCTACCTGTTATCGTGCAGGGGCAATCTGCTCACACGAGGTGCAGTGTGGAATCAAAAGGCATGTCCACTCACCCAGAAGAACTGAAAATCTGCTGAAAGTGACTGTAAGTGTGTTTGTCCTTTCAGAACAAAGGAAAAAAACCATTCACTACATGTTCAAGAAAGGTCACTGATACCAGTGTTTCTAGGTCACTTTGCACTTCCTCCGGTACCCTTTAATGGGTACTGCCTAACCTGTAAGGAGGGTCAGTAGCTTTGGCCTTTGTTGAGAAAGAAGCTAAATTGGAATACTTTGATTTTAATATATGACAACACTCTGTAGTTGTGGACATAGGCAAACCAGTTTCTAGAAGTTTTTCCTCATTTCCCCAAGTACAGTTTATGCTTTAAAAGTATCTGAAACTAGCTTTGAAAGGAACTTGCTGACCAGCAGTTTTATGACTTGATTTGTTTTAAAGCCTAAATGGCTTAAGGAAAAGTTTTACAGAAGCTATAATCCATCCACATGGAATAAAGCCTTGAAAATTAGGTGGCATAAACCTAAAATGCAAACTACATTATCATGACTTTACACTTAAGCTGTTGCTCACAGAACTAATTTAAGAGTGCCAATGTATTGTTTATTCCCTATAACTACATTTTTTGGAAGTTGGAAGATTTGTAGAAGTGCTTTATTCAAAAACCTCTATTAATAAGTCCTTGATCTGGTGGTTAGAAATTCTCTGACACGCAACTTTGATCAGTGTGTGGAATAGCTGTGAAACCAGTAACAGTGTTGCCATCTTTCCTTGAGTAATGACTTCATTAACAGAGCTGTAAAATTATATTTATCTGTCCTTTTGATTCCTTCTTTTATAAATTGGTTCCAAAGTACTTCACTGATGACTCTGCCTTTTTTGCCATCAGACACAGAAACCTAGACACATCTAGACAAGGCAGGATATTTGTGATTTTTATATTCAAGTGCATCATAACCTATTGCTTTTAACAGACACTTTTGTGGGTATTTTTAAATATGAACCTGGTAATACAGCAGTTACCTGTACAGCTTTTTGTGGACTCTTGACTCCTAAATCTAAACAATGACAGTGTTGATTTTACAGAGTAATACATATTTACAAATTGAGTATTTTAAGTTACTGATGTACATTGCTATATATTCCCACTACTTTTTATGTACTGATACAGTTGGTGTTGGAATGTTGAGAGAAACATAAAGCAGTTGCATCTGTTTTGACAGGACCTGTGATATCAAAGTCTTTTTACGTAGTTTTTCCAGAGTTTTTGTAGATTTGGTACTTAGCTGATTTCAGGGGATTAGGATTATTGTTAGTAAAGATAGTGGGACTGACGGATGTCAGACACCTAGATGAATTTTTCATAGAAAGACATCTAGAATATGGTGGTATAACAGGCAGCAGAAGTTACAGAACCTACCAATTGTGGTAGTCTATTTGATTATCTGTCTTGAGTATTTAGTAGGGCTACTTCTCTTGTTTATTGTCTTCTGTGGAAAATAACATAGCCATTTAAAGATTATTTTGATGGGCTAGTATTAAAACTGTTTAATTTAATTAGATGGGAAAGTTTAATGGATTTGCACTAAATGCTTGATATTTATATTGATTTGTATTGATAGAAAGACTGTTGTATTTCATGTGTGTTTTTGGGTAGAATATCTACCAAAATGGGGGGGGGAATTGGCGGGGCAAAACAAGGTGGTTTTCCTTTAAACCTAACTGAACTGATATGTAAGAGTTCATGATTGACAACTAGCAAAGGAAATCTGTTTCATTGCAAACACTAACTCTCTATGCATGTTCTTGAGCAATATATATTCCATATTTAATATGCATATTATTTTAGTGGTTACTTTATTGCACATACAGGCAGCATCTTAGAAATATTGTTGTGGTTTAATGCCAGCAGGCAACCAAGTCCCCCACAGCTGCTCACTCATTCCCTGCCCAGTTGGGTGGAAGAGAATTAAAAGGGTAAAAGTGAGAAGACTCATGGGTTGAGATAAAAACAGTAATTAAATTAAACTAATTAAAAAGAAATAAGGGTAAAAATAATGTAAAGTTGTGAGGAAAACAAAATAATGTGAGTAAAATAAACCCCAAGGAAACAAGTGATACAGACAAAAACTACTGGTCACCACCAACTGACCGATGCCAGCCAGTCCCCATTCTCCACTGTCTCCCCCACTAACCTTCCCTCCAGCTTCCTGTGCCGAGCACGATGCAATATGGAATGGAATGGAACACAATATCCTCTGGTCACTGGGATCAGCTGTCCTGGCTGTTCCTTCTCCCAGCCCCTTGTGCACTCCCAGCCCCCTCACTGGAAGAGTGGAGAGTGAGGCGGGAAAGGGCTCGACTCTGTGCAAGTGCTGCTCAGCAATATTAAAAACATCTCTGTGTTAGCAACACTGTTTCCAGCACAAATCCAAAGCACAGCTCTGTGCCAGCTACTGTGAGGGAATTTTGCTCTGTCCTAGCCAAAATAAGTATAGGTATGCAGTGAAAGCTGCCTTAAGGTCTGTGACCAAAAAAACCGTCCAGATGTTCAGCAGTTTGTGCTGCCTAGGACCAGTCCTTTTGGAAGGACTGACTGTAGTCACATTTTGGGTTTAGATGATATACAGTGCTTGAAAGTAAATTCAAAAGTCTCACAATAAAATTTATTAGCTACCTTTGTTCTTTAGTGAGAAGATATTCAGGGGTTTCCTGAAAAATGTGTAACTGCTGACTAGCTTGTAAGAAAAACACCTGGCTGTATTGCAATTCAGTAAAATAAGCCGTGGATCTCTTTCTCTTAATTATCTGTTTGAAATTTGCTTTCTTCTAATTTTTTTTTTTAATGTTGCTTCAAAACAGGATTTTTTTATTTCTTTTTAAAAAAATCCTTAAAGAGGCCACACTCTTTCTCACTATAGTATTCTTCTTCCAAGTGTTTTATTTTTGGCTCTATTTTATTTTATCCTGAGCTTTAAAAAGTGCTTTATCTCAGATGTGCAGTTGTCTTAGTATGCTATGAATGAGTGACCCAGTTATTTTAGTTGTAAATTCTGGACTCTTTGAGGGCCAAATACTTTAAACAATTTGTAAAAGGAATAAATAAAAGCTAAAAAACCATCTGAAATATGTTATAATTAGTCAGGTGTCATTTTAAATGTTCAGGGGCTATTGTGAAAATAACTAGAGAAGACTGACTTATATCTGTAATAAAAGTACAAGGCATACTGACATGTGCAATCAATATGACAACATTAAATAAATCAGTAAAACCTATTTGGCTATATCAATTCATATTATCTGGAAAAATGAGTAAGTAATATGGTCCTTTAGAGAACAAAATTTTTCATGAAATTGCTTAAAATGTCTAATAGTGTTTCAAAATAGATTCAGAGGAACAGTGTGGTCTATAACTAAGTATTTACATTCATATTGATTATACCAATGTTATTTAAAATTAATATAACAATTTTCTATCTGCTTACATATCACTGTTGCCTTTTTTGGTCTTACATATATGCATATGGGTACATTTGAGAAAAATTTCGCAATTATAACAATTTCCACGAGGTGGTGCTCAAGCAATAAATTTTAAACTGGTAATGTTATAACTATAACCAGTAACAAGCTGAATTTGAAAATATGGCTGTCAAACAGATGTTCTTTTCTTTGATGCTATATCTAACTTAAGGTGGGAATGATGAGGTCAGGAAGGCTAATGAATTTATTATGTGGTGGAAAAGTTATTTCTCCTTGCTCAAAAGACAGAAATACCGTTATTTTTTTACAGCATAATACCAGGGGATTGTGTTCATTTTGACATGGAATTCTCATAATCCTTTTCATTCCTCATGCTTTTGTTATTCTTTATATGCTGTCCACTTCTGGTTATGAGTAAAGGAACTAGTATTCATAAAGATATTACAGTAGTTGCCCGAAGCAAAATGTTAGTGAATTCAGTAGATTTAAATAAATCTGTCACAGAAAAATACACTGGGTGCTGATTCACTGATCATTCAACAGTAAATAAAAAATGTAGACAGTACGATAATGCAAGAAGGCAGATGATGTGAGAGAATGGCAATGACTATAAACAAAGCAGACAGTTTGGCATAAGTGGTTTTCTCACTTTGATCAAATAGAGCATCCTTAGCTGTTTTGCTTGCCAAAGTGCTGCATCTTTTTTCTAACATCCTCTGCAAACCCCTAATTCATCTCCTCCTTCAAATTATACAGACCATTTATAATTTAAAGTTCACTGTGACTACCTCTGAAGAAGAGTCAATAATTAACACTGCAAGCTTTGTTGTTGTGGTTGTTTTGTTCCTAAACATGAAAATGGCAAGAAGCAAATCTGCAATGAAAGTCTTTTTCGCCCTTCCACTGTTGTTTCTTTCTTTAGCTGTTTTGTTGCTTGGTGGTTTTTTAAAAATTTTATTCTATAATGTGACTTTTCCTTTATTTCAACTTAAATGATCAACACGAAATATACCAAAAGCACAAATGGCCTTACTTCTACTGCAGGCATTGCTCTTGGCCAGCTAGTAACAGCAGCAATGCATTTAAAATACAGAATGCTTTCTTTTTTTGTTCATTGCTTCTAATCTCATGGATGTAAAACACAATTTGTACATGCTTCTGGAAGAAAAACTATTTTTAAAGAGCAAACAGGTCTCTCCTAGATATTTTACTTTCTGACAGCTGATAGAGCAGTAATCATCCCATTTGAATAAACTTGAAGGGCCTGTGAATAAGGAAGTCTCATATACTTCTTTATGCAGACGGTTGGGAGTAAAGTGATGACAGATCCGTGAAAAACAAATCAACCTTACCCTTCCACTTTTATTTAGATATTGCACATGGAGGCTGCCTGCTCCTGCAAGGTATTTAGTCACCCAACTCCTACACACATATGTTTGAGGATCTGAGTCCAAGTTCAGTGATGGTCCATTTTATAGATATTTGGTTCAGCCAATTAGAAATAATAGAATTATTTGCTAGATTTCTGTCTACAGTTGGAACACTTCCATTGGCATAAATAGCTGCACCCCTTATGCAGTCTTTTACCTTTTTTACCAAATTGTCTGTGTATTCACTGGATCTTTGTAAAGGCGTATTTAATAAGTACTTTGTTTTGCAGGGAAAAATCCCTTCTGCTGTTAACTAAATTGAAATACTCATTTATTTTGCTTTCTTTATTTTCAATATAATTCCACTGAGTTACTGACAGACAGAATTGACTAAATGTTTATCTACCAATCAATAAATATAAGGAGTGGAGAAAAAATTATACTTTAATATTGTTGTAATCCATGGTGAATATACAACAAATATCCATTATATGTATAATGCTACCTGGTTTTTCCATGACACTTGAAAATATGTATCATTTGCTCTTTCTTGTTAAGAGTCCCATTAGACCGTCTTGCTAATGTTTGTTATTCTGAGGCTCTGTAATTCCTTTTGTCTTGGTAGTGGGAGGGAAAGGTTTTATATATGTACTTCGATTATCATGAATGTAAGTTTGAGGGTCTCTTCTATTTTTTTTTTTTTGACAACCATTTTTGCTAATCCTTAATGAGTTTGTACTTGTGCACTTTCGTGGATCAGAGAGCAATATGGACTGTCTGTGAGTAAATTAATTTAATCAGAATTCGTCTCTTTAGTGCTGCTTATTCTGTCTTCTAATTCCACAGTACTGTACAAAGGTAGAATTACCCTTTTCCCACTGGTACTGTTAAATTGCTTCATTACAGGCTCCTTTCAACATTGTAACAGCTCAAAAATTGGTTTCTTTCATTTATTATCCCATGCTCTGCATAAACTGACTTCCCATTTGCTTTTGACCATTTTAGCTTTGAGTATTTGTACTTTCGTTCATCTTTTTTTTTCCAGTTCTTTTTGGGCATCTGCCTTTACTATCATGCCTAGTTGAAGTATGCAAAGTTTACTTGGCAACTGGGCTCCCAAAGCCTGCATGTGTATATAGGATATGTATATATTTGTGTGTATGTGTATAACCCAGCAAGAACTTGAGACCCTTGTTCTAAAATCTCAGATATCTGTTGTACAAAGCCAATAGCTCTGACTGGCATTTAACTTTTACTTTTAGTGAGCAGCCTACTCAGAATCAGTAAAACTTGTGGCTTAGTTGCAGGTGAGAAAAGGTTAAAGGATCATTAATTTATTCTTAAGATGGAATAAAATAGCCAAAGGAAAAAGAGTGCAAAAAAATTCTGTATTTTACAGTGTGGTTGGTAATTCCTTTTGATTCACAAGTGCTTAATTGTGAATGCAGATGGAATAGAAAAATTATCAATATAAAGATTGGGGTCTATCCTTTTGTTTTCTAAAATAATTTTATTTCAATTAAATAAACATTGTGGTCACTTTGATTGCCTTATTTAGGTCAGTTTTATAGTTATTAAAATAATGTCAAAGTACTAATAAAATTGTTAATGTAGCAGAGATTCACTATAAAGTACATGCTCTGACTCTTTCTGATCTGAGAGCGCAGCAGTTCTCAAGGCCATTTGATTTTCTCAGAAAAGCCTGATAAAATCAGCAGTATTAACCCAAGAGCTTCTGCAAGGCAGAATACACTACAGGTTAAGTCATCAGGCCTCAGAAAGGCTGACACAGGGGCTCGAGTCCCCAGCAGGTCTGGCAGTGTGGCAGAGGAGTGGGTTACCCTTTCAAGGTCCTCGCCTCCCAGCGAGCTGGTAGTACCTCTTGTGGAGGAAGCAGAGCAAACCTCTCTGTTTGCAGCTTCTAATTAACAAGTGAGTGTGAATTTTTTGTGCTTATGTGGGTGGGAAGGTTCATTCCTGTTCCTGGTATTCCCAGTTCCAGCAAGAATTCTGCTGGAATTCTTGTCAGCAGGTGTTATTGTTTATGCACTGCAAAAGAACTTGCTGAACTATTTCATTTAGACAGTGGTTTAAGTAAATTAGCAGAGTCAAGGCAACCTGAGAAAAAAATTCATATGTTTTCTCCAAGTGAGACTGTCACTGTTCACAAGAGGGAAAATGTGTCAAGAGCTTTAAATTACTCATTACCTTGAGAGCATCTCCTTGTGCACATACAAATGTCCTCTCATTGCTCCAGTTTTTTTCTGCAGTATTACATTTTTGCAAGAAGTACAAAACTATTAAAACAATTACTTACGTGTTTCGGTATTCAGTTGATTTCCTTGACTAGGTATCATATCCTATCATATTTGAAAACTCATCTTTAGCCACACATACATACTTATGAATAAAATCTATGTTAATTTGAATGCAATTATTTGCACTTTTGTCTTGTACAGTAGGCCTTTTCCCAGCGGGTTTAGTAGAAAGCTTTTAACACTCCTTTGTTTAACAGTGTTCAAAATAAATAAATAAATAGTTCTGCAATTCAGGTGTGAGGGCCTTGTAAGAAACACAAGGCTCTTGTCTTGGCAGCCTGAAGCTTCCTTGACTTCTGATGCAGTGCCCAGTTCACGTCCCGCCCGGCTTTGTTCCTGACGCTGCACGGAAAGAGCCACAGAGGCTGCTCACAGGAGATCCATACCTAGCCTGCCTGTACATTGATAGTCGACTTGAGAGGGCATGATTGTTCCAGAATGGTTCAGCATGCTCTTAGTTGCTCTCTCACATACTGTAAACCCTGTAGAACTTTAAAGACTGCATTAGTTTAAGTTGTTTACCGAACAGCAGCCGTTGCCCTTAGAACAGTTGTGTTCCTCAATATTTCTGACCCAAATATGTCATGATAACAAATATGTCATAAAAAGACATAGAAAATCACAATCATTAACTGGCGTGTGAGGCTCAAATAATTTTTCTTTTTAACAATTTTAAGACATCTCTACTTTAGTATGGAAAAAAAACAACCTAAAAGTGCTGGTTGTCATATTGATGGATTGGTCGTTACACCTTTGTCATTTTTAATTTATAGATTAACAATTTTCTCCGACAAAAGTTGTGCCTTTAAATTTACCTTTTACTTTCATGTTTTCTCTCTTCTTAGTTACTCTGCTAAGTCCCTCATAAATTACACAAAATTATAGCTTCACAGATGCTTCTGTGAAAGCCTTCTCTGAGTCGGCCTTTTAAAATGTGCTCAGAGCTTTACTGCAGCATCCCTCTTAAAGGAAAGTCATATAGCTTTTTTACATTCCCCCTTCTCTTTTGCAGTTTCATTTTAATCATGGGTTATTGCTACAAAAATTTCTTTGCTAAAGCCATCAGTCACGTAAGATTCATTTCTGTGATGTAAAACATAAACATTATAGAAAGCGAATGTAATGATGAAGCACTGGCCTTAAGACTCAAAAAATCTTGCATTCACTTTTGCAAAATTAATCTTGAAACCAAACTATAAAGTTTAATATGTGGAAGGCCAGTGTCCCCAGATGTGTCTGTTAGCCTCTGTTGTTCATGTGTTTGTTTAATTTCTGTCTTAACTCTTTTTCAGTTTCTTTGGGGTATTTAGACATCTAAATAGGACAAAGTTATTGTTCTACAGCCTATTGTACATGGGAGAAATAAAGACCATGAAAAATGCTAAATCTAGTTTACTTAAAAGATAAAGCATATCTATGCAGCTATTTTTCTTATCTTCAGTATTTCCTAAATGTTAGACAGGAATGCAAATACCTCTTTCTTAATTAAAAACATAAACCACAATTTTTCCCTCAAAATTTCAACAAGTTATTTCCTGCACATATAACTGTGCTGTTTACCTCAGGAAACCCTACATGAGGCTATGCATGCTGAGTCAGCTGAAACCCATATTTTGTGCCTAAATAATCACTTAACTAGGCAAATCTTTGCATTCTTTCTAGAGAAGCATAATTATATACCTTTTAGGAGGAAGATTAGAAGTGCTAATTCTATAAGTAGGCAGTCATTATTTTATCATTTAGTATTAGCTATAATAATGTTAGTCATGATGAACTAATGTGGTGTTAATATGGATTTCATATGTACTCTCTTAGGAATGTAATTGCAATTTACTATTTCATTCATGTTCAGTCATTTTGAAGTGTTGCTGAATTAACAGATCACTACTCACCTCATTTTATATCAATGACAACTTTTGCTTGTGAAAACATTGGGCCACTAATTAAATTGGAGTAGAACCAAGAGATTTCAAGCATTTAAACAAAACCAGAAAGCAAACTAATAGTTGGGAAAAAGCATGGTTGATTTTGCTTTTGCTGGGATGAAGTGAAAAAGCCTTGCAAAGAACAGCTGGATTTACAATGTCCATTAGCCTAAGAAGAATCTAGCAGACTCTGGAGGGTAGCTGGAGTCAGGAAGGAGTGACTGAAATGAAGAACACCTTAAGTGCAGGTGAAACACAAACCTAGTTTCTTTGTGTTGCTGCAGGGAACCCCCTGTTGTTTCTATTGTTTACAGACCTATTGGAACACCAAGGTCTGAAGGACCTGTCGGAGGACTGCTTGCTAATGGAAGAAACTCTTCCTCCTCTAAAACATTACATTTTATTGCTATTCTGTGATTTAGACACTGTGCTTATGTACTTAGGTCTTCCTCCAGTTTAATTCAAAAGTTTTTCTGTAGTACAAGTTAAATATATTTCTTTCTGATTCTATGAACAGCAAAAAACCAAACCAACAAACAAAAAAAGAATTCAAAAAAAACAAACAAACCAACAAGAACAACCCCCTCCCAAGTTTAGTTTATTTTTATCTTTTTTCCCCCCTGGGATTCTCATAATTTGCTATGAGATAAAGCCACTTGTTTTAGTAATGCTCAAGATATATTTTTATAAGAGCACAAATAAATGCTCAAGTTTCCTACAGTAGGAGTCAAGGAGATGACAGCATAGGATTTCTGAGTTTTATATTTATTTACTTGATTGAAATAAAGGTTAATGTTTATAATTTTTGTTGTTGTTCAACCCATCCAGAAATGCCATTCTGTCTTTCATGCATATAAAATTCATGATATAAAATTCAGTTTCTTTCATCATATAAAATTCAGTTTCTTCTGTTAATCTTTGAGTGTAAGTGGGTGGTGGTTTTTCTTGCAGGTTTATAAAACCCAGTAGAACCAACTCTAAATGCCATTGAGCTGTAAGAAATGTTGTGCTAGAAGTATTTGGCTCATATTCTCTGTAACAGTAAAGATTTTTTTGAGGAGATGTCAAATGCTGATATATTAAGGACAGCAGCAGCTGCTGCTTGACAAGCCTAAGTCACAGTTCAGAGCTCATTAGAGCAGCAAAATTTCACTATATCATTGTCTTTATTAAAATTTGAGGAAAAGATGGTTGTTATTAAGAATGAGGTACAGCTGAGGTAAAAGGATACACTTAGCATAGAAGGACAATATGTTGAAGTCATTGCGTAGGAAAACCCCAGTGTCAGCAAGAACTAATGGTCTGAAGATCAATTTTTGATGTAATGCTTTTGGTTCAGGGGGTAATATAATATTTGGCTGCATGAACAAAATATATTAGTTTAGTAAGTCATATTGAGAAATGTAATGTTGTTTTAAAGATAGATCTACTCTAGCAGATGATCAAGAAATATGGTAAAACCAACATGGAGTCCTGGTACTAATACTCTCATTTTGATTTTCCTAGAAGACATGGTATTAGGGCAGGAAGCTCAGAGTAAATTCCATAGTGTGTGCTAGAAGTCTGATGAAATCCTTAACACTTTCTAGATTCATAAGCTAACATTAAGGTTTGGGGTTTTTTTTTTTACCTTTTGATAAATATAATGACTTCCAAATTCTCAATGATTTTGTAGTTTAAACTTTTTACAAAGCTTTGCAATATGCAGGTATAATGAATGTTGGAATTTTTTCAAGCACTGAAGGACACATCCCATAAATGTTTAGTTAGGTCCTGCAATAGGTGAGATTATACACTCTCAGGGCAGGATTAAGAATCCAGATTTGTTCTATAAAGAGTTAGAAGTTAAGAGGATGATAACTTCTCCAGGTTAAGTAAAGAGCCTTTAAGAGCTAGTGAGTAGGAAATGCTTTGACCTGGAGACTGTATCACAGGTTCAAAGTTACTTTTTACATAAATGCATCCTAGGTTCATGTTCCTCTCCTTCATTTTGACACTTTTTTGTTGTCCAGGTAATGTTCATAATCAAAACCTAACACAGCCTTGTGTGTTAGGTTTTGATACATTCCAATAAGTGACAAAAACATTTAAAATTAAAATTTCTCCCTAACAAGTTACTAATGAGAATTGGGATGTATTAAGTTCTTTCTGGATCATACTAGGTTTTGTTCCACAATGGTGCCTTTAAAGTAACTTCGTGTGAATAGCAAAACTATTGAAAAACTGTGAAAAACATAGGTCAGTGCACCTGAAAGCACTTAAAAACTTTCTTTGCCAAGATAGTGCTCAGAATCAAACTCCCTTAATATTTGTGAACAAAGTTTTAGATGACATATATGGAGATAAAACTACATTGTGAAGCAAGATTTATAGTCTCCCTTTATTTTACCAATACAGCTGGTTTGGACTACAGACATTTGGGTTCAAATGTTTTAAAATGAAACACAGCATTTCTTTCTGGTTGCACAGATTCTGGTGGGTCGGCTCTAGTAGGCTCTTGCTACAAAATTATTGCAGGTGTATCATTGCTCAACTTTGTACTATGAAACTTCGTCAGCATCTGTTATTTTACTTCAAAATGAAGTTGCTGCTACTTGTAAATGCCTGCCAGTGTGGTGTTTTTTATCTCTCTCTTTTTTTTTTCTTTTTTTTTTTTTTTTTGGAGGGGGGTGATGTGTTTTGATTTTGGGGTTTTTTTTTGCTTGTTTGGGTTTTGGTCTTGGTTATTTTTGGAGGGGGCAGTAGTTTGCTTTGCTTTGCTTTTGAGTTTCTTTTGGCTGTTTTTTAAGAAAGCAAATCATTGAATGCAGCAGTAATTTTCATGTGATTTTATTCTAAATGCTACCAGTGATAAGATTCTGAACTTATAATTTAGACCACTAAAAAAGGAGAAAGGATTGGAAGGGAGCTCATCCTTAGCTGTGGTCCATAACATCAAATCCTACTGTGTCTGGACTTCACCTCAATGCAGCACAGTAATGTATGTTACATTAACTGATGTGGGGCACATAGATACACTATAGGCTATTAGCAAAATGAGAAATACCAACATTAGCAAAGGCAACTTAACACTGAATTTATTTTGACATTGCAAGCCAATTTCAAGAGGTTTGTGAAGTGTTAGTGGGTATTTTTGCTGTTTTCTTCTAAATTATCTGTTTATCTTAAAAAAAATCACAATAAAGCCATAAAACTAATTAACTCCAGGCCTATGACACATCTGCTCATATTTTGGAATGTTTAGCTTTTTAAATTTTGGTGGAAATTTGCTTTTAGACTTTCTGTTCAAAAAAAGGTCTTTGAAATAATCTACCAATATTTTTAGACAAGTTAGGTTTTCATCAGTGAATTTTTCTACCTTCAGTTTCAGTGGGAACATCTGGCTCTTTTCCAATAATCAATATTATCTCTTGAGTTCAATTTCAAAAATCAGCTGCAGAGAGCAACAATTAGAGGTTAGTAGACTTGATAGATTTTATAAGAAGCAATTATGTCATTAACAAATTATCAAGTTATCAAGCTGTCTTATAGAGATAATACAAAAAAAAAGCTGAAAGCTGCTGATTGTACAGAAAAAGAGCTGTGTCTATAATAGGAAGAACATGGTATTAATTAAAGTGAGCTATACAGACTTAACCTTTAGAGCTTTAGTGGTGCTGGGAATCAAATACTTAATTTAATAATAAATTTTAAAAGCAAGAAATAAAGATCCTATTTTGTTACTTAAACAAGACTTTAGGTAGACTACAGGAATCCAAATCTAGCATGAATGTTTTGTATACCCCTGGATTGCTATTGCCTGGCAATTACTCTTACAGGAACTGATGCACACACAGGAAGTTCCAACTGAACATGTGGAAGAATTTCTTTGGTTGCCCAGAGCTGTGGAGTCTCCTTCACTGGAGACATTCAAGAACTGCCTGGACACAGTCCTGTGCCATGTGTTCTAGGATGTCCCTGCTTGAGCAGGAAGGTTGGACCAGATTGAACCCTGTGTTCCTTTCCAGCCTTACACATTCCATGATTCTGATATTATTTTTTACAATCAAGTGCCTTCTGTGGAGTTGGAGATTCTGAGCTGCAGGCTGCTTATCTGTCTTGCAATTAACAATGTTCAGACTCCATGCTGGGATTTTGTATGGCCAGTGGATCATGAGATGTCTTGGGGGGTTTTCATTTGTGCTGGAATGATGACTCTTGAAGGACTTGGGAATGCTGGTTGTCTTGGGGCAGGAGTGTCACCCAATGGCACATTTTGACTGAGATTTCGCTAGGTATTTTCATCTTGTTTCTCAATTATCCATAAATCAGTCCCTAACCATCTGAAAACCTGGATTGGGTGCTCCCCAAGGAGATAGCATCTGGATTTAAGCCTTTGAGGTACAGCAAAGGTTTCCTCTTTGAGTAATGTTCCAGCTGCTCTTCTAAAGGTCAACCCCTCAACTAAAAAGTATCCACATTGTAAATCAGGAAAATAAGGCCTATTCAGCTCTTTAAAAGAGGAGAGTACAGGTATGCTAACATTGGAGAGATTACTTCCCAAGTGCTTAAATATGTCTCCCTAAAATCCTGAAAAACGCTGTTAAGTTTAAGGAGTCCCAGATGCTCTCTGTCCCTAAAACAGTCCTCTGAGCTATCCTTGATGGCTCTTCAAGTAGTTTTCCCCCTCTTTGCTCTGCATGCTGTTCTCTTGTGTTCTGTCCAATAGTGTTCATCTTTCCTGCTTGCAAGTGAACAGAAAAACCTTTTTAAATTTTGGATTACACCCCTAATTTTACTGTTGAATCTGTTTCCCAATGTATCTATTAAATAGTGATAAGTTTTTTAAGCAAAGTGAAAAAACGTAATCAATTGTATTTACTATGCCACAAATGACCTAGAAGAGCCAAGCTGACCTTATTTCATTCATTTCTGCCTTCTTTTTCACATTTTTCTCATTTTTTTAAAAGCCACTAAAAAAATTTCAGTCTCATTTTACATGTGAGATGGTGTTGAGATGCTGATAATTATTTAGATGCAGGAGAATCTATGTGCAAGAAACAGGAAACTTTGATATTTGATTTTTCTAACTAGTTTGCTCACTTTTTAAGAAATATGCAAAGTCCTAATTTTTTTGGCCAGCTGACTGTTTATGCTACTAATAAATTAAGAGAAAGCACTACTATTTTGATCCAGACTGAAACAGTCTGTCTATCTTTATATAAGAAAATGTAATTTTTCTTCACCTTCTAGGGTATAAACTGCAAAGGCATGCAAAATGATCTAGCAAGTTATGCAAAAAATTGAAAAAAAAAACCCATCCTATTCTTTATACAATATGAGAGGTATGAAGCAACATTAGATGCTTGGAATTAATTTTTGAATATTTTCCCACTACTTTAAAGTGTGTTTAGGTCTAGTGTGGGTCCAAATAACTCTCTACATGAAAATCAAATTGGTCCAAAAATCAGAAATTGTTGCATTGTATATAGCAAAAGTTATAGAGGAACATAAAAATACAAAAGAACAGCATAAAGACAGTTTTAACTTGACTGTTTTAGAGCAAGATTTATTGGCTTGACAGCAGAATTGACTAAAGCTGTGTATTCATTCTACAAATTCATGCACTTTGATGAGCATGGTAGGTCTTTCAGTCTCTATCAACAGCAGAAATTAAATCGGTTTCAGATACAGTATGGTGAAATAAATCACATATGTGTCATACTTCTTTATATCCCAGGACATATATGTCATGTCATTAAAAAGAAACAAAACAGGCATCTGTAATCAGAGGTGTGTTAAGCTATGTAATAGAGTTCATGTGTATCTTTAAAGCTAATGGGAGAAGGAAATGACACAGATACCATTTATACCACGGGAAATGCCAGTTTCTAGCCCAGGACTGTAGAGAAAGAATGGGAAGGAAAAATAGGGAAATCCATTTAAGATATAAAAGGAACAAGATGTTGAAAATATCTGGTCTAAATGGCTAACATCACTTAATCAACGGAAGCAGGAATATCTTTAAAAGTCTTCAGGCTATGTCAGAAGTTGGGTAAATTTCAGTAGCAAGCTAAAGAATGGCTGAGCTGCTACTTCTTACAGCTAAGAAGTGCACTTGCTCATTTTTGTGCTTTTGAAATTTTATTATCTAAGATTATATAATCCAGGGATGTAACAGAAAAATTGATTATATAACTGTTCCTATAGATTTGGCAGTACTTGTAATTCAGGTTCTGAGTAGTTGAAACAGATGGCTGAGCCTTGAAGGACTAAAGATATCCATGGAACTACTCGATGCTCTTCTGTTGGACTTCATTGATCTTTATTCTAAAAGCAGGGATGGGTCTAATTAAAGGTAGGAGAGACGGCCTAAATGAGAGTATCAGAGGATAATTCTTCAGTGTACTCAAGAACAGTGTAAGTCTTTTCCAGAGCCCAGGTTCCCTATAAGGAAACACTGCCTTGCAGTTCATTTTTCTGTCTTTCTGATTTCTAATTCAATTAAATTCCATAGGAATACACACAAGATCTTACATATATTTTTACTTATCACTGCATTTTTTTTATTTGTACTTAATTGGGTTTTTTTCCTTATGTTTAGAAGTGTTATTCTTCTAATTTTAATACATTAAAACTTCTAAACACTTTCCAGTAATACTATGTGTGTGTTCTGTAGGTATTGTAAATGATTCATTCAAGGCAAATATATGTTACAGCTAATGTGCAGTAAAATTACAAATATTTATCTAACTTCAAAAAGTATTAGGGCTACTTAATCTTTGAGTGACATCAATATGGACCCAATTAGCACAGTTTTCAGCCACTTCATAATTCAAGAGAATGTGATCATTCAGCTGTAAGCATATTTGACAGAAACTCCATAGTCATGAAGGTAAAAGCTTGCAAGATCACCCAGTAGGATGGAGAAGCTGTCATTCTCTCATCAGTGCTGTTGAATACTAATGTCAAGGTCAGAAGAGTGTAATTTTAGGCTGCCAAAATATTGTTGATTTTGATCAGCTAGCAATGTCTAAAAAGAAAGTAACAACATAAAAATGTATATACAACTTTGATATGATAGCTGCAAAGTTTCAGGTGCTCCCCCGCTGCAAATGTTCTCAGATTTTTACTGCTTTGATTGGCACTTTCATATGCACTTTTTCCTAATTGTAACATTTTCTTTAAATATCATCTTCCTTGTCTAACATAAAAATTACAACTGATATATATTTCACAAATTCTGCATGTAATTTTAAATGCTGATGTGGGAGACTTTGTGTTCAAAATACATCACAATTAGAGTGAAGATTTGGATGTAAAAATATCTGAGTGCTTATTTTAAACAACAAATTGTCACAAATAATAAAATGATAACTTAATGAAACTTACAGTTTTCATTTACATAGCATGATCATGCTACATGGGGATTGATACTGCTGGCTCCATCTAATAAACAAATATAGACTGGATGGACCCATGTTGTTCTCAAAGTATCTTCTGAATCATAAAAGGATGAGGGGCAATGACTGCAGATTTCAAGAAGGCATAATTCTACTAAAAATTAGGAGAAAACAGTTTCACAGTGAGGACAGTTAAAAGTTGCAGTAGGCTGTTTAGAGATGCTATTAATTTTTCATCTCTGGAGATGCCCAGAACCCTATTTGTTCACAAAATATCTTAAGCAAACCAGACCTGAGCTGTCTCTGCTCTATGTGGGTTCAGCTTGATGACCTCCAGACTTTGCTACTTCTCTCCAACCTCCAGTATTTCATCACTCTCTCATTTCCATTTTGATAAAACAGGTGTTTATGTAATTTATATAAGATTTTTAAAGGTATAAAGTAAGAGTAAAATTTTGAAAATAGTTGGAGGCTTCTGTTATCCTTAAGTTTTGAAAGATATTTAGAGATGTGAAAGTCAACCCTTTTGTGAAAGAGTAAATCTCTTCCATGTCACACTTCAGGAAACTGAGCTTTAATCCTCAAGTTGGCACTACATCCTTGCTCCTGCCATCAGCTACTTGTTATTAATGGCTTCACTTGCTCCTCTATCCACATAGAAGAGTCCCCAAATGAATGAGTTAAATCTATACATTAATACTGTTGTAGTAATTTTTTTTTTACATAATTATATCATAAATTTGGTTGATGAGCTTTCTTAACAGGGAAGATACAGGAAAATAAAATAAAGCAACCTCATATTTTCATATCAAGTACGTAGTTTTTTTGGATTTTTTAAGTTCAGTTTTGGGTTTTTATTTAAGGGCTTTTTGACTGTGATTGATTTTACATTACATGAATATGTCAATGAGCACTGGCAAAAAAAAAAATGCCTCAGTAGGATTGCTTTTCAGATCCAGATACATCTTTGAAAGATGTCTAAAATGACATGTTTGCAGTAAAATATACATGGCCGGGTGAACTTTTCTGGTCTTGTGCCTCAGTAATTTTAAAACAGAAACCAAAGCCTTTGTTCTGATAAATCAGACAGCTTTCTAAAATATATTTATTAAAATGAAATATTCAAAGATTCCAAAGAGCAAGTATACATAGAGTAAATGTGTTCTTTTTCTCCTGTGCATGGTTAACTTTCATTCATATTAATGGGGTTAGGAACATGCTTCAAGCAGAGAAGACTATAATTTTTAAAACCTGTCTATTGAATATTTGGTTTAGTTAAATTTATGTTGTCTTTTTACTACAGGAGGGAAAATTATTTTTTGGAAGGTAATGTTTCTTTGGAGTTTAACTTTTTTACAAATAACCTTACCTCTGAATTCCCCTGTGAATATTTTGAGAAATACTTTAGAGCCTTGAGAATGTTTGAGAAAAGATAACTATGTAGCATTTTCATAATTAAAGTATTTTTTTTTAGTGTTATTCTGATTATCGGCTAGGAATCAAGGTAATTGTCACTGACAACCACTCTATTAGAAAGACAAATTCTCACATGATTTGTGAGACAGTCTCAGAAGTGTGTGTTTGTAACAGCCAGTGCATATGTGATACTGCTTTCAAATGCACTTAGATGTTTAGATGAGTTAAGGGATAAGAAAACTATAACTCAAAGGACCTTGTCTTGTTGAAAATGTAATAGTATTGCTATATCCACATACTTTCAATTTACAGTATCTTAATAGGATTCTATAATTACTCTAAATTCCTTATTTTCTGCAGTAAAGCTTTTTTGTACAAAGAAATTACTTCATAAAAGCCTGGCACCATGCAGTGGTCTTTTTTAGTTCAAGAATCCTAGCTGATCTCAGAAATGGTGATACTCCAGAGTAAGGAACTTAGAAGTGTACCTCATTTGTATGAATTCAATGCTTTCATTCTTAAAGTGTTTATTAATAAAATCATCTCTGTACTGAATAAAAAAAATAATCAAAATACATGGAAGAACTGCAGTGTAAATTCTGAAATTTTCCAGTTTTCATGTAATTTTCACACTCTGTGAATGAAATACTTTTACAGAGTGCTTGATAGCAAATGGCTCATACATTTTAATGGTTAAAAACATGCCCTTGAATTCTATAGTGCATGTCTGAAAACTATGGCATACATGTATTTCCTGTATGAATCTAGTTAAGGTTGCACATGAGTCTAAAACATTTGTGTAAGTGCACAATGTAGTGTAAGCGCAAAGTAGTTTTCACTCTTCAAATATGTTTTCATATATTTAGTTCACCTTTTCTTTCCAGTGGAAAGAAGTATGATTTAAGTTTTTATTCTGGTTCTGGAGATTAACATGTATCAAAAGATTTCATTGATTTCAGTTTGTTTTCAGTAATTTAAGCTTGCTGTTACCCTTTTGAAAATGTGAGGTGGTTAAACGTACAGCATGGATGATGCATACCATGACCCTTTGGCACAGAACAACTGGTAGTGGCTGTTTATATGTGCAATAAAATTGTGATCAATCTCTGACACTTACTACAGACTTCCTGCTGCTTAGAAATGTGTACAGTAATGGCATTTGTATGTTTTCTGTTCCCTTAAGAGTTCAGTATGCTGCTTCACAGGAGCAAAGAAAATTAGAAATAACATCACCGACCCTGTGATAGGAATAAGTAAAATAGCAATTTGCAAACTCTTCCAGACAGATCTTTACAAATAAATGCAGGAGTCTCGGTGTATAGGTATAATGTAAATATAACTTCAATAGGGATTGTGTTTATCTGTGGTGTGTATAAACACAGTTATGTCATTTTATACATTACTGTTTAAATTGTAGGAACCTGACCTTTTTCTCTCTTACTAATAACTAGACCACAAGAGACACCACTTAGTACAGTTGATGAAGTTGAAATTAATATCCTTAAATTTTAGGAAGCTGGTTTGGGATGGGAGCGTTTCCTGCTTTAAGTGTTTGAGTTGGAAGACTAAAATTCATTAATCATTTTGTGGAAGATAAGTGTCTGAATTTTAATAGGAAAGTAATGGGTAAAAATGCCCAGATTGTCAGTGATTTTACCTTTTCACTGTGGCAGACAGTTAATAGTTTTCTGGGATATGTGATCATAAAAAGGAAAAAACAAACAAACAACAAAAAAAAACACACCAAAAAAAATTTAAAAAAAACACTAACAAACAACAAAATAAAACCCAGGTGTAGAGACCATACAACCATTTTATCAGTTTAGAAGAACAGAAAAAAACCTAACCACCATATTCTAGTATCAGTACAAATTAAACTACAGGAACTATGCGTAAGGTTCCCATATTCCATCATCTACTTTTCCTGATATTTCAATGAGATAGAAAGTTGATTATATGCACTGTAGAAAAGCATGTAATTCTTTACTTAAGTCTTTTAAATAGAATGATAAATTTCTGTTCTTACTAATAGGTTATGTCTGAAATCCCGATAAAATTTGAGTTACTGAAAGCTTCAATTTATTTTAAGGGGTAGGGGATTTACTTATAACCTGGGTGTCCGAGGAATATCTGATGAATATATCTAGTTTCATATCCATTCTGAAATTTGTGGATGTCTGTGGAGGAGAATTTTTTGTGCATGGTGGAGGTGAAGGGTTGCTACAATGCTATACACACTATTTTTTCTTACTGTTTGGTCCCATAATTGCCCTTTTTTTAAATTTTCTTTGGCTAACAGAGTGGTTGAACGTTATATCTGTTTAAATCCATAGAAAATTTAAAGCATGTGAACAAAATACCATTCCAAGGTATTATGCCAGTATTTTAGTTGTAAGTAAGTCTCGCACCAAAAAAAGGTTAGCTGCTGTAATTAGTTATGATGAATAGGCATGAAATTTGAAACTGAATAAGCTTTTTAAGTATAGACAATGTTCCTTTAGGAATTCCTTTATGCAATTTATTTTAGTCAGTATGCACTGTGTTCCAGTGTGGTACACAAAAAAAGCCATTTAGGGAAAGTATTTGATACTTCCTCCATCCTAATAGTGTGATTTCCATGCAACTGAAGTTTAAGAAAGGGCTTAGTGTTGGGTTACATTGCTAAAAAGGGAAGTTTGTACGGGGGATCTCTTCTTTGGTGTCTCCTTTTTTTAATCTCCTTTTGAATGCCATGCTTCATAAAACTGCATAATTATCATGTTCTTGAACCTAAAAATTAAAACCATCATAATAGGAAATATTAACTAACCTCTACTAACAAAATTTAACTGCATGAATCCAGTACCCGTAGAATCATGGAACAGAGTCATTAAGGTTGAACAAGACCTCCAAGATCACCATGCCAATCAAACAATATCACAAAGTACCACATCCAGTCTTTTTTGATCACTTTGAGGCATGATGACTTTACCACTTCCCTGGGGAGTGCATTCCAATGCTTGAACACTCCTTCAGTGAAGAACTTGATTCTTAGATCCAACCTGAGCCTTGCCTGGTACCACCAGAGGCCCTTTCCCCTTGTCCTGTCACTGGTTGCCCCTAGAAGAGGCTGATCCCCAACTCACTATAATCTTCTTTCAGGAATTTGTAGAGACCAATAGGATCTCCCCCGAGCTGCCTTTTCTCCAGGCTAAATAACCACCATTCCTTATGTTTCAGACCCTAATGCTTGCCTTACTAAAGGAAGCAAAGGCGTGCACCTTCACTATTAGATGTATACAGCCCATGAGCACTCATTTAATTATTTATATGAAGATCATATTCATTCCTTGTTTCTATACATTTGGAGTACTTCCTAACTCTTACTGTTTTCCATTCATGCTTTATGAGGAAGGGGAAGTTGCCTTTTTCTGATACAAGCCTGACTATTGTCATCCCTGATTGATCATGTCCTACTCTTACTAAAGTATAATGCATTCTGGAGAGGCCCCTACAGTGAAACAGCCATACATTCCCATGTTGCCTTTGTTTTATTTATTAAGTAACACTTTACAAAGTGCCTTCTTCCATTGCACATTAGCACAATGGTTTCCGGGCTTTTAGGGAGTAGGATGTTGGTTGTGGTAGCAAATATTTCTTGGTTTAAAATGAATATAAAGTGACTACAAGTGGAGACAGAACTCGAAGTTTGCACCTGCTAATATAAGGTTATCAAATTAAAACGTGCATGTTCCGTAATAGCTTTTTACCTACAATTGTTTCCAGAAAAACAGTGAAAGTCTTCCAAACTGTATTTTTTGCAGTTGCAGCAGTGTGTCTACTTGAATACTTTAACCATAAATATGCAACTACAGTTAATTTAAAAGCAGCAAAGTTATATAAAAGTAAAAAAAAGGGTAAATCCAGAATTAATTTATGAACTGAATTAAAAATGCAAATTGGGCCCATTTCATTCAATGAAAATGCTTTTAAAAAAAATAATCAGTTCACATGTTGAAGGGGAAGGCAAATCTCACTTGAACCTGCATCTTCTTTTCTCCAAGTACCTTAATTATAACACCTTCAGACATTGCCTTTGTTGGTGTATTTCCACTTTCTATGCAATATATAAATATTCATTAGCATAGTAATTAGAACTTGGGTTTCCCATGTAAATTGCTTCAACAAACAGGGAATAGAATAATTTTTACTGTCTCTGTCTTATTGAGTATATGAATATTTATTAAAAGTAATAAGAAGTTTCATCAGGAGAGAGAGAAACATACTTATCAACAAACTGCCTACAGTAATAAAGATAAGACAGTTCCTGGAAAATAGGGGTTAAGTAGCCTTCAGGTAAAGCTGAAATGCAAAGGTAAGGTTTCCATATAATTGCTGATTGTTCAAAGAATTCTGTTATTAAGCAAAAAGTGAGGAACATGTTACTGGAATCTTTTTTTTCTTGTTGTTTTCTGTGTTTGGCATCAGTGTTAAAGTTTACCATGTCAACAAAAGAAATGAGAAAAAAAAAAGTTCATTCATCTTTCAGATGTCACTCTCAGAATTTGGAAAATCATTTGCACAGTTCTCTAGTCTCATTTTTGCTCATAGATATTGGCTTCCTCAGTTCTTTGTAGGGAATATTCCTCTACCGAGTAAAAAACACAGCATGTATTAAGTTGGAAAATTTAAAATAACAGAAGGCATCTTTAATACTGCCACAGCATCAGAAATTACTATCACAAGCTTTTAAACAAAATTGGTCATAACATTATGGATGGCCTTTCAAAAATAGAGGCTGTTGTCAGATCATTTTTATGGTACAGTATTCTCATCCTGTGTTATTTAACATAGTTTAGGCCAGTTGTATTGGCAACAAACTGCATAGAGCAGTTTCTTTTTTTCTATAGCTTTTTAGACCAAGGTAAGATCAGGTGTATGGTAGTGATTTACTTTATTCTGGACCCTTATAATTTTTGGGGTGAGTTATAGATGGAACTTGGTGTAGCCCTTACAATACAAAAGATACAAAAAATCCACATGATTATGTTCTTGATCAACAATCATTAGATAGAGAAAACTCAAAGAATGAAAAAGACAAGAGGACAAAGAGGATTTTGTATTTTTTGAGAGATATATCGTACATTTTTCCTTTACACATGTACAGCAATTGGAAAGGTGACCATGATAGCTCGTGGGTCATATACCTGAAATCAATGGTTGCGACTAAGTCAAAAATCTAGCAAGGTCTTTCCTTTGACAGGAAGAGACATTTTTCTCTAAAAAATAAAATAAAAGTATGAGTACTGACAGAGGAACATTCAAAAGCATTTTTAAGGTCCTAGGGGAGAAAAAGATCTGTAAAGATGATTAATGATTATCAGGCATAAAATAAGTGTTTTTAAGCTCTGTCAAGTTTGCTTTTCTAATGAGGACTTAACTGCTCCCCAACTAAAGCTTTTATCCAAGCTGTGTTTTGTATTTCATTTAATCAATGCTTTGTATAGAGACAGTTACCATCATCATAACCTTTCAGTTCCTGTGTTTTGGCATCTCACAGATTTTGTGTGCAAGTTGGGGGCTCAAGGGAAGCACATTTAACTGAAATGTCCAAGTACAGTTTAATGTGTGATGTAGGGTTATAGAACTCCTCTCAGACTTGCTTATTGTTGCAAAGAGAGCCTCTGTAATTACTAGGGGATTATGGCAGAATATGAAAGACCTTGAAAGCGGCTTCCGTGAAGATCAGGAATGTGTTCTGCACAACCTCTGAAACAATCAGCTAGAGTAGTGAAGCAGAAGTATATTAAAATGTGAATAGTTCACTGAAAAGGTCCTGATAGAAACACCCAATTAAAGAAATAAAAACTGATATTTAAGATTGTGAAAGATTCTCACTTTGGTAAGAAAAAAGAGCCTTAGGAGGACTGGAAATGAGATGACAATACAACTACAGCGGCTTTTTTCCTCTTTTTTCTCAGCAACAAAAGTAACAAAATTTGAGTTTAATGTTACGTAATTAAGAAGAATGGAATTGAAGTTAGTTGAACTGGTACACTGCCCAAATTATTATGCGAGATTGAGACCAATAACCCAGGAATAATTGAGGTTTTTTTCATACGTATAAATTAGTGAAAAGTTTTGGATAAGAGTATGGCACAGTGTACCATTAAACTGTCTTATTACATTAGCTTTCACATCTTAATTAGTTTTTTTAATCTAATAAGTTTTTTTTAGTCACAAAGGATCACTGTGTGGTTTTTAAACTAATTTCTCACCAAAAAAGTCTGCATATTTTTATACTGAGCTGTATATTTTTACTTGTCCTTCTCTCTTTCAGAGTTAAAAAACAACAAAAGCAACACAGTGCTAAAAATAGTCTGCCTAAGTGTTGTTGGTGTGATTTTTGTTGATGTATGGGTTTTTTATTTCTGATAGTCTTGTGCCCAATTGTGATCATGTAGGATTCAGACATAAACTTCGTTTTCTGTGATGGAAGCTGCCTTACCTGGCACTGAGTTTTCCATTAATGTTTTTTTTTTCTCAGTGATGCTGGAGTTGAAGCAAGTTTAGGTGAATTAGTATCCAGTAGTGAGCAGGTAGAAAAATCGTATAGTGATTTTGGAAATTTACATCTGTGAATTTAAATAATACAGCTGTGAACTGAGTTTTTTTCCAGAAGTAATTAGCAAAACATGAATATTTTCCAGTTTGCTTACATATTGAATGCATTAAGATATTTTCACTCACTTTATGAGTATTTCTGAATAACATGATGAGAGACATTTTTTGTTATCATTTGTTTGGTGTTTTTTCGACAGTTTGATCCATAATATATTAAAAAATATTTGAAGTCCACTTGGCAATATTTTTCTTATGTAAAATACTTGTTATGTAGTTGAAACAAAATTCTGCAAGTGTGTCAAGTTCTCCTTTATGTGAAAGTACCTTTAGATCACCATATATTTATAAGCAGAGTGGTACAATAGCCAATAAAATCCAAATGACATTTTCCACTATTACTAACACTGACACCTGCTCCAACTGTCAGTCATAAGAGGATGATCTTCCCCATAATACCTACAGTTTACATATCTGAGCTAAAGCCAACATTAATGTTATTAGCACACAGCACTCTTCAATAATTCTTCATTTTACATTACAGATCTAAAATGCTCTCATAAAGCATGTTAATATTAAGATTATTTTACTTTTGAGTCAGTTGAAAATTAGGAATTTCCAACACTAAAACTTTATTCCCTGTCCCCCAAGACATTTAATTAAAAAATCTATTAACTTCTTAACTGGAAAAGATGTTTCACCTTTTTGGAAGTGCTGGGGGGAGAATGTAACATGGGAATCATAAAAAGTTAGACTTCCCACAAGAAGCAAAATTTATGCAAATGAGCATGCTCATTGGCAAAAAGCTAGATTAAAATATATATATATAATTTACTCTTGTTGTTAGCTGGCAAATTTGAAAATATTTTATTATTTTTGCCTGCACTCATATTGTGAAAAAAAGTCCTGTGTGAAAGCAGCAGCATATTCTTACATTCTTATTAAGAATTAAATAGTGACTGTTTGTGCTTTGAGAGGCCAGCAGGCAATAACACTGTGTAAGAGCAGCCTAAGAATGAATATTTCTGAATATGTAACATTTATATGTTAGGCAAATTAAATTATTGGACTAATTGTATTAAGCTATTTCTAGTTTAACTTTTCAACTTCACCAACCTTTTCCTGTTGAAACCCACTTTATGTTTGAAAGATTTACATCCAGTTAACTTGTCATTGATATCCCTGGAACTTCTGAATGCTGTCAGAAAAACATGAAGGTTTTAGGAGAGAAATATTGACAATGAATGGAAGATAAGATTCAAGTACTGTAAGTGAATAATGCTTTGTTCAAATATAAACAACAACAAAAGTACTTATCTAATGTTCAGGTAAATAAATGAATTCTCAGATCAGTGTTGATGGTAACTACTCAGGAATTCAGGTTTACTTTTCTGTTATTCAATAAAATGATTAGGTTTCTCATAAAACAGACTCAAATGTATGTTTGGAGACCCTATATAATAAATGAAATATAAAATACTGCATTAAAATGGAAGGCTGACAACAATGATATAAGAAATAGGAAGATATTAGTTCCAGATGAACTATACTGAATTCTTTTGTGTCCAGACAGGATCTCCAAAAAAAAAAGGAAGAAAGCATGATCATTCCTTTCTCATAAAAGTCTGCTTAATATACCCTGAACAATTTGAAATGTTAAGTGAGCTTCTACTATAATATTTTTCGTCTCATCCCATAGAATTTTAGAATGTAGTTCACAGAATAGTTCTTAAATATCAGTTAATCCTAACTCCACAAGGATTACTCTGAATATGTACACTATATGTATAGGGCAGCTTCATACATGCAAAAAAATTTAATCCAGTCTTTGAGAGTCTAATCTGAGCCTACAAGGAAGGCAATGTGGTTTTGCATTAACTATCTGAATATAACTCTGGTGAATAAATTGATTGCTAAAAATGTAAAAAGCTGTCAATATTCAAACTGAATTTCTTTATTTTTTGTTTTTGGAGCAGGAATAGATTCACAAAACCAGTAGTGAAGAGAGAAAACCTCTTTCTCTTCTTCATCTTCCCGTCTCCACCCACTCACCTCTACCCCCACAAAGTTGAAGATCTCACCATATGTTTTTTAATGCAGTAACTCCTATATATAGGAAACTAGGTTTCAACCCCTTCCCCCTGACTGAGATTTAAACCTTTATTTTCCACCTTCTAGGGGAATCACCTAACCACTGGATATTCTGCAGGGGTATGCTCTCACCTGAACTATCTGAACTGCTACTTTGACCGAGCTGTGTGCCTCCCAAGTGAATTCTTTAACCACCAGACCAAAGAGTCATTCTCTCTCTTTGACTCAGTATTTGAATAATCCATGCAGAACAGCGTTTTCCATGGGGATCGAGAGGAGCCAATTATAGATTTCTCACTGGTTTAAGAACTCTTTTGGGAAAGTGAAAATGTGGGTTCAAGAATGTGCGGACAAGGTCTTGAACCTGATTGTCCCACATTGTATATCAGATGAGGCCCTAACCGCAGAGCTATTGAATAAGTGAAGAGAGGGGGGGATTCTATTTACTTCTATGAATGATTTACAAAGAGCGTGTAAGCCTAATCTTTCATTTCCAGTTCTTTAGTTTTGTGTTTAAATACCTTTTGCAGAGTTGCCTATGTCTCTGGCAAGTATGCAAATTAATGACTGGAGAAAAACACTCCTTTTGGGAACATAGAAGGATGATTCTTCCCCACATTTTTTTGTTTCCAAATATTTCCTGACTGTTTCTGTGAGTTCCAAGTGAAATCAAAGTATGGTTTTCTTTGTCCCTAAATGCATAATTTTAGTTGAAGTGTAGAGGTATTGTAGAGGAGGGGGAAGATGACTGATTTTTTTTTCAATACCCTTTTTGTTAAAACATCTAACTGAAAATTATTTACATAATACTTAAAGCCCTCTTGCATATATTTCCATGTTTCCTAACACTTCCCAATTCAAGAACCTATACTGAGCTGAACTAGCATGCCTCTATTAAAAAGGAGTAGTAGAACTTGCTGGCCACAAGTGCTCATTTCAATTCAGACACAAGGATCAATACAAAAGAAAAACTGACCGTTCATGAAATCTGAGTCATTTTTCTCTATCTTTTACAGTGCTAATGGGTGTGAGGAAAAGCCAGAATACAGTATAGGTATTTTTTTTGATGGGGAAAAATCAAGCTAGAAGAATCTTACCTGTAAAGGTCAGCTGTTGATCTCTTGCAGGAAAATGTCTCAGTAGTAGTGTACAGATAGAGAATAGGTTGTCAAATATTGCAAATCTGTACAGTCACACAGAAGGTTTGTTGGTACCAGTTGTGAAACCCAGAGTTCCTGAGTCTTAATTTAGTGAATGATTTTCCTTTCCTTTAGGGCTGTAATTAAGGACAAGAATGGTAATGTGGTGTTCCTTACCTAGAAAGAGAGCTTGGTGTTAATCTTGATTTCCCAGGCTTTTACTTTATATCAGTAGAGTAGTGGTCAAGAACACAGTGTCCTTCCTTGTCCAAGAGATATACACTAGAATGATCAAGACAAAAGTCAAATAACGAAGCCTAGTTTTCTAAACCTTTGTGCCTAGTTTTCTTCAGCTCTCCATTTCAGAAGTTTACCTGGGAAAGCAAAGAAATCCATTTGTTTCTTGATTACACATATTCACAGAGATCCACCATGCATTTCATGGGAAGGGAATATTCTCTGTACATTAATTGTCCTAGAAGGCAGTTAGACCATGGTAGGTGTTTAGGCAGCTCTGATGCCCTCACTTTAAATCAGAAGACTATTTTGAATAGTCTTTGATAGATTTGTGTTGCTTGTGCATTTTTATTAAATGCTGATAGGAAATGTACTTGAACTCAGAGTCGTTCATATGTGTCAGTTCTCCCAAAATAATGCATTTTTCTGGAAGACTTCTAACCAGAACGCCCAAAGATATCAACATTGTTTCTGGAAGACACAGGTGTATTTGCTAACTCTTACTTTGTTGCTGGTTGACCTTTTTGAAAAAAAATGATAGAGTGCATTGTTCAAGCAAAAGCTATTGCTAATAGAACATCCTGAATTCTATTTTTAACTAATCATCTGTCTTTCTTGATAATGCTAGACCTTCTTAGTCCATAAAACTAAAACTAGTTTCCATTATGGAGAAATTAGGATATTTCAGCCAATGTTTTATTTTTAAGACAACATGATTTCTGAACTACAGAAATGAAAACAATCATAAAAATATAAATAATGAGTCTTCATTTCTTTCCTCTGACCTGCATATTCTTAGATTTAAACTGTGTATTTAAAATGGTATTAAAAACTTTAATAATAATTCTTATGCATGTTCTGTTTAATATCTAAGAATTTTCTCTTACTTTACGTATTTCACAAAATAAGAAAAAAATGAATTTAGCAATATTCAAAACAAGCATCCAAGATACAAATCTTTAAAGGGATTCTCCATTCGCATAAAGCAGATGCAAGTATGAAGCTTTAGTACATGAACAACTTCTGCACGGCATGCAGGGTTTGATGAAACCTCTAACCTGACTGTGAAATCAGCAGGGCAGGCACACTCGGGTGTGTTTCTTCTGCCCTGCCCAGTCACCACTGTAGGTGAGCTAACTGGCAGCAGCAACCAGATGCAAAGTTAACAGAAACAAAGAAGGAGAAGGTGTTGGAGGGATCATAAAGTGAATTTTTGCAGTGATTTCTTTTTCTTGTTTTTTTTTTTTTTGTTTTCACCCCCACAGAATTTCTTCCAGGGCATCCCTCAGTCCTAGCTTGTGTTTCTCAAGGTTTCCCACAGTTAACTCTACCTGGTACACAGTTTGTATTCTGTATCAAATCTGTGTCTTCTAACCTAAGTCATTCACTGTCATTGCTCAGATAAAACTTTCTTCAATGACACTTGACACCTGAAATTGTTTTCTTACTTCATCTCATATGAGAACACTAAAACTGATACTCAGGAACTTAAAAAAAAAGACAAACAAACAAAACAAACCCAATATAAAACTGTAAACAAACCCCAAAGTGAAACTCTTGCAAACATGGGAACATTCCCTGGCTTATTTTTCTCAAAACCAAGGAAAATCTCAAGAATGAAAAATGAAAATATGAAATAATAAATAAAATTGCTTAATTATGTCTTTTTCACAAAAAATATGTGAAGCACATACAAAATTATAATTATTTGTTCATCATAAGTAAGAAATTTAAAAAAATTTATTACTTGTCTAAGCATTATGATCAGGTAACTTTACTTTTTTGCTTCAGGGCCCGTGTTGTGGATGTGATGGAGCTTTATATATTTCTCTGGTTTTGTAGCATTTAATAGATGAAGTTATTCTTCAATTAAATGAATGATACTTTCCAAAATGAGTTTCCAATCTTATAAATATTTAACAGTTGGAATAATAACACTCAGTACTTGAGTTAGCTTTTCATTTATGGACTACTGAAGTACATTGAAGTACATAGATCTTTATTTTCTGTGAAATTATGCTTAGATTCAACAGGACTGCACATTCACTTAAAATAGTCTTGCTCAAACAATAAATTATTTTTGTCTCAAACAAGAAAGTGGGAATATATGACAAATGCAACTTTAATAAAATATTTCTGACTAGGTCTTTTAAAGTGGTTTATATAAAGCAGAGAAATATTCACCCTTTCTAGAAATGATATACTGCAGTTAAAATCATGAATATTTTTCTTTTGTACTTACACTTTTTTATTTTTCCTATAAAAGTGGGGCAAAATCCACATTCAACTTGAGTGTAGAACTGAGTCTTTCTATTACATATTCCCTGCCTGGATGTCACACTAAGGCCACTTAAGTCACTTCAGCACCAGTCAGAGATGTTCAGAAACACTTCTGAGTGCTTTAATTGTTCATCAAGAGCTAACCCTTTGAACATTGCTTTAAGGCATATTGGCTCTGCTCTTGAGTCGCTGAAGCAAAATTGGAGCATCTGGATGCAGTGTCAAAATAGCCCAGGGAGCTCCAGTGCAGCACCCAGGTGGATAATCTCAACACAGAAGACAAACACTGCATTAGCGATTGCCGGAAGGCTACAGTTCATCTTCCTCTGAGATACAATACAAGAAAAGTTAAAGGATGATACTTTTTTCTTTGTATCTTCTGTTGTGTGAACAAAGCATCAAGCTGTGTTTTGATGTTTCGTCAAGTGTTTGGCAGCATTTACAATCCTTGTTTGCCCTACTAATCCACTGATTTTTCTTTTCTTTGGACAAAGAAATGAATGGTTTTTACAGTCTGTGCTGTATTGGATATGTTAGTGCAATAGAAGGAATCCAGTCGATGATGTTGCCTTTGAATCAAACTAGAGGAAGAATAAGTATGATAATATTTTAGTTGCCTATTAGTACTATAACATCTAATTATACTCCCTTTACTTGTACATAAAATTTTTATAATTCTGTGACCTATAAATAATATTTATTTTGTTTTGTTTGCTTTCACAGATGGCAGCAAAATTGCATCCCATTGATTGAAAAGAGCATTGTAAGTAGCTCTTTTTTTTCCCCCCTGTTGAATTAGGCATCACTTTTTTTCTTTTCCTAAATCCACTAAAATTTTATCTTATGGATAAAACTATGTTCTTCCTTGAAAACTGATGAACAATTAATACTCTGTGAGAGCCTGTGAGACATCTGGCATGTGGCTACAGATACAATTCCCAAGCCAGATTTCTTTTGCCATCGGCAAGAATAGTTTATGTAAGGCTTAGGCCAACAGGTCAAGAAATATAAATGCAGAAGCATGCTAAACATACCACCTGACATCAGGCTTTTCCTGGAACATAGTTGATCTGTAGAGTGCACACCAGAGTGAATACTGGAGTGCAAAACTGGGGCACAGCAGCATATACAGTCTGTTTCCTGACTTCCTCTTTTTCTGACCATGCATCTGGGATTTTATTCATATGTGTGTATAAGTGAAACTAAATACAAACAGAAGCATAAGACTGATTTAAATTCTTACTATTTTTATTTGATTCAGATAATGCATTCAGATTATATTTTATATATATATATGTGCATAGAAGCCTAACATACAGTAAAATAATTTGTTCAATTATACTAAAAAAAACCTCTGCTAAACACCCTGTTTCACACAACTATTCGAACTACTCACACTACTCTTTCAAACACATTAACAAAATATATTCCATTTGGAACATGTCAAGTAAATGGGTAACACTTTTTCTAACATGTCTAGCTGCCATTAATTTTTAGTTAGTATTCATTGTAATTACACTCATCATAATGAATTCATTTAGTATTAATGTGAATATTATACAACTTTTTAGACAATCCATTATAATTCAGCAATAATTAATGTACATATTAAATGAAGTGTTACTGCTTACTGCCATGATAAAGCCATGTTGTTTCATTTGAAAAGCTTTAGAGGAAGTTACGTTTAATCTCATTGGTATTCCAATTGTTGCCAGGAGATATTCTTCAATGGCAAAGGGTGATTCTCCTTGGGAGACTTGTTAAATTTTCAGTGAGACTCCATGTTTGCACTTGTCTACTGATTCACTAATAAGATATTGGCATTTGAAGCAAGATACTTCATGGACATGATAATGCAAAAAACTCATAAAACTGTCCTAAAAGCATGAAAAATTTCTGACATTCCAGACAGTATCCAATAAAAGATGCCTGAGTTTATAAGTGAAGTCCTGTAGCACTTGCATTTTATGATTCTTCTTCTCTTCTGTCCTCCAAGAGTAATCCAAAACTGAGAAGCAAGTATTTTAAATGTATCACATATGAATAGGATTAGGTGTCTCAAAGGCATCCATGCCCACTTCAGGCAGCTGCCTAAAAGTAGTGACTAGTGGAAACATAGCAAAAGAAGAGTGCCCATATTGGATTAGGGTAAGAATTGTCTGGACAGCATCCTGTCTCTGGGCAGTGATTATAAATATACCTACCCAGGGAAGGATAAGAACCAGAACTAGATTCCCCAGCCTCCTGCAATTTTAGCTGATGAAATTTCATCAGATGTATGTGGTTTCTAAAGATTAAAATTTTGTTGTATTTTGTTTCCCTGAATCTATTCCCACAAACCTATTTAAGTCTTAGAACAGGTATGAGTTGCATTGGTCTACTGCCCTGTTCATTTCATGTATATAGAACTTTTTTTGTTGTGATGAATGTGGTCAACTTGTTTTGAATGTGATTTCTTCTTTGTTTGGATCTACATTGCATTGGATTTGAGCTGTAAACAATCCATTCCTTTTATGCCACCTTTTATGATTTGTGAGCCTCATCTATATCCTTCTTTGGAGATCGTCTTTTCAAAAGTATCCTACTCTGTATAGAAGTCGTTTATCTTGCCCAGTTTTGGGTTTTATATGCTACTCGTGGCATTAAAAGTGTGAAAAGTTCTTAGGATTGTACTATTTCAAAATAATTCCTTCAGCTTTTCCTTCTTAGTTTCTTACTGAATACCAATATTGAATGGTTATGCAACTATGGGCTCATTTCTCCATGGTGACTGTTAACTCCAGGCACACTACGTTAGATTTCCCACCTTCCCTCACCCTCTCTTGTGTATCACTTTACATTTATTTGCAGGGCATTTATTCTGCCATTGTTTTGCCTTGTCACTCAGGCTTGTGAGTACAGAATTTCTGGAATTCTATGCTGCCTGTGCTTGTCCTGGCTAACCCAAATAACTCCGATCAGGAACAGCTCTCAACAACCCTCATCCCTCTTCCCAGATTGTTTATGAATGTTGAACAGCACAGGCCCTGGAAAAACTCTTGGAAAGAGTCCAGCAGCAATGTCTCTCAATTTCAGGAGATGGATCTTTCTTTCTAGCTCTCTACTACTTTTCTTTTAAAGTCTCAGTTATACATGCCTGCCTTCTGACCTGCTTACTTTTTATAATAGCCTTTGCTGAGAAACTCTAGGAAAAACCTTCTGCAAATCTAAGGTAGACTCCTACTGAGCTACTCCAGGCAACCAAATCACTCATCTTCATGTGTCTGTTGAATGAGAAAATGTGCTTCAGTAGGTCTACAAAGGAATAATTTCCTTTACAAAAGCCATATTCACTTGTCCAAAACAGAGCATATTTATCAAGTGTACAACTTGAGTTTTGTATTACAGTTTATACTAACTTGGCCAATATGGACTTCAGTATATTTAGGTCTGACAAGAGACACTTTTCTTTATATCTGCTGTTTAACTTTCCATTAAATTTTATTTTCACTGCAGTTTACATCTTATAGTTCTCAGTTCCTTTGCAATGTTAGGTGAGAGATAAATAAACCTTCACTCATAAATAAGATGTATCATTTGTGAATTTCTTATAACTGTTTACTGAATACTATCTTTCTAATAATTTGTTACTATTCACTTTCTCATCACTTCCTTTCTCCTTCAAGTGGATGTTCCCACTGAGAGTTATTAGGCTACATTATTAAACAGCAAGCAATCTTTACCTGTAGTTTTACAAAATTTGTCAATGTCGTGCTAATTAATAAGAATCCAGCTAATCTATGACCTTCTGACTTTGTTTCGGTTGATATGTTTGACCTTGGGCTTAGCCTATGTGTGTCTTTATCGTTCCCCTTCTGTTGAATTTTACAGATCACATGTTGGCTGGGTATTCTCATTTCAGACTAAAATGACTGATTTTGCAAAATCCATTCATCCAGTAGCGAGCTTCCTGCTTCTGTATAAAGCAGACTACAGCATTTAAACTTTAAATAGTTCAAATAAGGTCTAATTAAACTCAGATATGTAATGTTTAAGTTAACATGTTCAAGGCTTGGTTTACTCAAGTAAACCAGATAAGTCTGTTCTCAGAACTACTTTTGCTATTGTTGTATACCTTCCAGGTTTCAGTGTCATCAAGCTCTTTTCTGTTTAGATATGACCTTAGGCTCCATGGAGGTCTACTAATCCTTTCTTACAGGCTAATAATACTTAGTTAAAAGTAGTCTTGTCTACCTTATCATTATTCCATAACATGCCATTACATTTTTTTTTTTTTCATTAAGTAATGATCCAAAGTATTTAGCTCCAGTTACTATTAGGGAGTTATGACCCTGTTTGCAGAGATACTGAACTCCAATGGTTGAAATGGAAGGGAGGTGTTGACTCAAAATTGTTGTAGATATACCATTACTAACACCTAGAGCTGGTCTAAAATGTTTTCTAAATTGTTTAAAACTTTCATTCTGGTTTTGCTAAATAGCTGATACACTATTTAAAACACTGTATTGTCTTTTCTTGTAGAGATTAATTCTGTTTCTGACCATTTTGAGAAGTGACAAAAAAATTAAAAGTTTCAATGACAAAACAGCAGCATTTGAATTTTTTGTTGAAAAAATGCCAATCTGTTAGGAACAATTTAATGCCTTGCATTTCACACATACTTTGGGGCATTCTCAGTGTGGTTGGTACTAATGCTTATTTGGTGGCACAAATAGAAGTGCAATCTAGGCTCACTCCTATGTTTCTGGTATAGACTAGCTGAGATACATAATGAGAAGGCTTTTCTTTTTAATCTGATGTGTTAATCTATATTTTTTCAGGCAATAATGCTACCTCTTGCATTTGTTCAATTGGTGCATTATTCAACTTTTGCAACCTTTTAAGGTCTTTGTTCGTATTCTCATTTTTTCTTTTCATGACTGTTACTCATGTTTCCCTTTCTATGTACCTTCATGGTGGCTGTTCTGGAGCTGTCCTTGGGGGAAATGGGGTTAATTCAGTGGAGATTGGTCTCTCAGTGGTACATCTGGTTCTTCTTTTACAATAAAAAGATGGAGAAATGCTTATGTGTGAATACTCATGAAGAGTTTTTACATGGAAATATAGGAATTCAGCTCTTAATCCAAATGAAATATCTTTAAACTGTGATAGTCTTCAATCAATTTAATTTAAAGGAATTCTAAAGAACCAGGTCCTGACTGGGATCCCAGCAAGGAGGATCAGATTGCAAGTTGCATATTGTGTGCCCAGTGCTTGAGCATTCTTAGGAATTGTGTCCTATTGCTTTCACTTAAGCGTTGCTTTTCAAGATTAGGACCAATCTCAGTAAAGGAATTAAAAAATAAGTGCCTAAAGACACACTTTCTAAGAGATACACAATATTCCATACTTCAGCCCAGAGCGCTTTTCTGTGGTATTGTTTAAGCTCTCAGAAAAACATTATTTACAATGAGAACCTTTAACACCCTTTTACCATGTTTGCTGGCAGGCACTGATTTAATGCTAATGTGACAGCTAAGATTTTAGCGAGACACCCTTTTATTTCTCTAAGAGAAGTGTTACACATTCTGAAAACTAGACAGATTTTTCTGGCCAGTGTCTCCTCACATTTGTGCCAGTAGGGATTTGCTGACTACCCAAATTATCTTTCACAGGATAGCACATGTCTATCTTATACAGAAATGTTTATTATCCTTTTTGACATTTGTCTAAATAGTCATACTTTTTTAAAGAAGTAAAACAGACTTTGTTATTGTTAATAAATGGCTGTATAATGTTCCCCCAAAAAACTGCCAGACATATAATGTAAGACATCAATTTAGGATGAGCTTGCATCCTAGCAAATCAGATTATATTTCGTATAAAATACATTCACAATTGGCAGTAGACACTTCTCAGGGCGGGGGGAAGTGAAAATACAATATTATAATCTCAGTAACATTTAGAATGTTAGAACTGCTGATATATTAAAGTAAGCTCCATTGTATTTCAACAACAACTGGATAAAAAGTGTTTGGTGTTTTGTTTTTTTTTCCCTAGTAAGGCCTATTTCTTTATCTATAATTATAAACTATATTATTTGACCATACCTGTGGTCAGACACAAAATTGTAATCTTTCACACCTGATCTTTACTTTTTATATAGTTCATCCTAATAGAGATTTTCAGATCTGGAATATAAATCTTTTTAATTTATATGTAATTTTGTATTTTTGAAATGCATAATTGCACTTTTTTTATGTTTTCCATTTCTTTGACCTATTTTGTAGTAGTTTCATGTGGTGATAATTGCCTTAAAGGAAATATTGATGTAGAATCTGAGTGGAAGAAAGTGGAAAAAGTAGAAGAAATATAGTACAACTATATTCCTGATTTTATTGAACAAGAAATGTAGCTTTGCTTCTTGGTTTTTGTGTTCCAAAGGTGTTCCAGAATTTACTAGCAGTAATTTTTGGGGTTTGGGGGCAAAATTATAAAATCCTCTTTATTTTCCACACTAGCCTTTAAATATCTTAATTGAGTAAAGTGAACTTTTGGAGCTTTTTATTGTACCTCCACCAATTATATTAATGTGTTTCTATTAAAAGTGATCAGTTCATTCTCATATTTAGATGTCAGCCTGAAGTCAGTTATAGGGCCACAGAAGTATATGGATCATTATAGTTAAATATCCCTATATATTTACAAGTAGAGAAATTTATTATTGTGAATTAGAATCCACTTACATTTCTAAAGTTCTTGCACCTATAAGAGATGAAGATTAAACTTCTGCTTTGAATGAAAACTGAGATTTGGAAGTCCTGATTTATTTCACCTTAAAATGACTTTTCAGTTAGGCAGTGATTTGTGCATGACTCTTATGATTTTGCAGCGTTACTTTTTTCAGAAACAGTAAATAATTTTCTGCTTTACTATTTGAGTCAGAGTAGACAGATTATTCCTACTATTTTCACCAATATCATCTATATGATATCTTTTAATTCCTCAGTGCAGTGTCTGAAGTCAGTTATCTTGAAAAGTGAGATAAAGTACCCTTATCTGTGATAATTGTGAATCAAAAGCACCGTGTTTCCTGTGTTTAACAACTCTGCTGATTTTTCTATTTTGAAATTTTAAGAATTGTTCATTGACCTAAACATTTTTGAGAGAGGTGATGGTAGAAGTAATCCATTGATCTGGGAATGGCCATGGTTCTTCCCTGGTTTTTTGTTATATTTCTCGCCAGGAAAAATGAGAGAGCAAATACTGAGAGCAAATATTTCATTTGGTATCAAATTCCCCCGTTATTAAATTCTTACAACAGCACTCACCAAATTCCCCCATTACTGTTATTACAACGCTACTAATGCAAGCCCCAGGTCATTATGAAACTGTTACTTTTACCTTGATGAGATAAGGTATCCTGAACTATGAATACAGTAAAATTCCTACTGGTATTACACCTTGCTTCCATCATCTGAAAGGCATGTTTTTTACACCTATGTTTAGCTTATCTACTACTGTGTTTTGGAAATTAAAAGATCTACCAGAATTTTTAACCTATGAAACAAATTCATGTGACTACAAATACAACCTAGAAAATACCACCTGCTTCCTCAGGTTAGCAGTATTCACACTTGCATACTGTTTTATGTTTCAAGTGATGCATTTGCATCTGAAACTATTAGGATTCAGCTAAAACAGATACTTCTGAGGTGTCCAGTGCATGAGATGTTACTCTGCCACTCCTTGCTTAATGCATAGTTGTGTGTTCGAGCATAGCCCTCATTTAGAAGTACTGTGGAGTGGAGCCTAGCCTGTGGAAACACTTGAAAATGTAAAACTACCCAGAGGTTTCAAGCTTGCAGCAGTTATTCGTCTTCAAAGCAGCCTCTGCCTCAGACTAGGGTACAAAACAAGTGGCTGGAAGTACAGTACTGTTTTGATTTGAATCCTCCAGCTTTAGTTCATATTTTTTCTTCTTTCATATGTTAAGTAGAGGTATGTATGACATTTTTGCAGTAGAAAGAAAATAGCAACGAAAAACCTTCTTGCAGTCAGCTTTACAAACCTCTCAGAAAACTCATTTCTGATGGACGTCATCCTTTCATGCTACCCTTGTTGAGACTGCTTTAAACAAGTTTCATTTATATCCTAGCAAACTTTCACACCAATTCACAACATAATTAAATTAGACCCAGAAGTTCACTAGCCAAGCTAAGTCTGTTTTCAGAGCTATCAAAGGAAATGTAAAACATTTCAAAGAAAGATTACTGGCTTTATAACAATTTTTTTCTAGGGAGAAAACCCACAAACCTCTTTCCAGTTAGCTTTGTATTTACAATAGTTCAAATAGTTTTTCTACTGAAATATATATGCCGAGGACAAACAGAACATTTCTTAAGAAATATATGCATATATATGCAGTTAACAAACTGAAATCACTTTTACCAGTTCCTGTACTGCCTTCTAAGCCACGTGTAAGAAGATAAAAAGAAAATGGATGAAATTTCAGGATCATCACTGAAATACTTCCTTTTGTTCTAAGAGGCAGGAAGTAAACAACTAGGATTAACAGATGAGGAAGCTCCTGTTATATGTTATTAATACTATTTTATTAAATCATTAAAATGGGAGAGTAGTAAAACAGTGACTGACCACATAACCAAAGTAAAATTCCCTGCCTTCTAAAATCTGTCAAATTCAGTGTAATTTCTTTTATAATACAGTTACATTAAAACTTATGCAAAATATGTGGATAATAAGTCTGATGGATAAAGAACTGTCTTCTGCATGGTTCTCCTCTTTTTTCATGATTCGAGATTCTGTTCACACTTCTGCTTAGTAATGGTAATACAAAATACAAGTACAATGGGAAACTTATTTCTTACAAAGTTAAATACATACATAGTGGACTTTAGGTTTAAGTTACTTTAGCCTCAGGGAGCAATTAACCTGCTTCATCTTATTTTTGATGAGTAAAGCTACTAGTGGTGAAACGATATGAAAAAAATATAAGAGCTCAAAGGATGGCCTTCTATCCAGTGTTCATTTTTTTTCCAGAAAATATCCAACTGTTGTCTGAAATTGTTTTCCTGCATCTTTCTAACGATAAATTACTATATCACAAATTGCTATGAACTGTGCCCAGAGATAACTAATCTGTGAAAATTCCTTAAATGTTGCCAGTTCCAAAAAATAACTTCTAATTGAATATTCTTCACAGTGACATAAACTTGGTTCAAATGTTCCTGCTCTGCTATAGCAACTGAGATGTAATAATGCACATCACTGAGTGTACACCTACACAGAGAGTTCATTTCTAATTTTTATTAAGCCCGTTCTCATTTGCCTGCAAGGGTTTACATGCATATATTTAACTCAATATATATCAGACCACATTTGTATTTAATGCCTAGTTAATTGTGAAGACACCTTGACTTTACTATTTTGCTTTAAAATTAACTCCAGTGAACTGTGACTGAAAATTACTTTATAGGTTATTAGGTATAATCTGAAAAAATAAGCACTTAATCAGTATTATGTTGCTTTTACTGCAATGGACTGAAAGTTTGTTTAGGAATGAGTGCCAGTCTTCTTACATTTGTTTACAATTTACATGCACAAACCAAGCAGGTAAAAGGGAAAACGCTAATACCTCTTATCATCTCACACATATATTTAAGTTTCAATAGAAAGATTGTAGGGAGATGGTGAATTTCTTTCATAGAACTTTAATTGCATGTAAATCTGCTTCACGAAATTTGCAGGCTACATGCTAGAACAATTACTAGGCCCATCTAATCCTATAGATTCGTGTGGTTATAGAGTGATCTCTACAAAGCCTACTGCTGCCTATCACTGACTTGAAAGTGTGATGCTCAGCAGGTTTTATTTGACCTTGGTTTTGATTTCCACATTTTTATCTCATGTCCTTTCTTTGTCTTCGTCTTCAGCAGTAAAGGTCATTTGCAACAAATCGTTCCTGAGAGCAGTAGCAAATTAATTTTATAAAGTATTGTCAGCATCAGTGCAAATCTCTGCCACTACCAAACTTTGCAGAGATGCTAGCAGTTCATCATTTCTGATCCAGGTAACATCCAAATTTCTACAAAATACATTCCCTGGTTTACATTCTTTTTCATGCTTCACTCTTTTGCTTAAGACTGCAATGTTACAATTTTTTTAGTTTTCATCAATTAATTTACACTCCAGAGCAAAACTTAGTGATCTGCATAAATATGGATGCTTGTAAATTGATCACTATCAGTTCCTGATTCAGATGTGTTAGAGCATATCCAAAGAACAACAACAAAATTTGTGAAGGGTATAAAGCACAAGTGTGATGAGGAGTAGCTGAGGGAGATGGGACTGTTTAGTGCAGTGGGGACCTTATCACTCTCTACAACTACCAGAAAAAAGGTTGTAGTGAGGTAGGGGTTGGTCTCTTCTCCCAAGTAACAAGGGATTGGACAAGAAATGGCCTCAAGTTGTCCCATGAAAAGCTTAGATTGGGTACTAGGAAAAGTTGTTTCACCAAAACAGTTTTCAGCCATTAGAACAGGCTGCCCAGGGAAGTGGTGGAGTCACCATCCTAGAGGTATGTAAAAAATGTGTAGACGGGCTGCTTAGGGATATGGTTTAGTTATGAGCTTTGCAGTGCTGGGTTAATGTTTAGATTTGGTGATTTGAGAGGTCTTTTCCAACCTAAATGATTCTATGAATTGCTCATCATATGTATTATCATAGTACACGCTTTTTTTTTTTTTCTAATATGGAGGAAACTAGCTGTGCAGAGACATTTTCAGTAAAATAGAAGATGTAAACTGAAAATGTAATTAACAGCTCTGATGGAAAAGGGAAATATTTTAAATATACTTAGTTGCTTCAAGACAAAATGCTCAGGCTTCAAGTAAACAATTTTTACAAATAGCAATAACATACATTCTAGTTATGGGTTAGAACTCCTAAGGTTTAGTTCCTATATTCCCTTCTACTTAAAACCAAACCTATAAGCCAAGTTCTGCCAAGTTTGTCATTCTAGGGCACTCTTTAATTACTTCGTGTCCAAATGCTTTGCTTCTCACTACATTTGGATGCAGCTGAGGTAAAAATTCATCATTTTCTTCCACCAGTGATTCTGGGCCAGCAGAAGAGCCATATGTCATCTATAGGACACTAGAGGACTCCTTTTCGGAGGGAAACCATGTTAAAAAATTGTTGTGTCTGCTCTACCACCCTATGATTATGTAGCACTGGTGTGTTAACTGCAAGTGCAGTCCAGAACACGAGTGTGGCTAACCCAATTGATGCTACTGCATGCTGCTGTTGTAAATAATGTGCTACTTAAAGAAAATTGATAAGTGAATGCAAGTAGCAATTTAGAAAACAACTACTATGAAAAAGGAGTAAAATCATAGCGCCATTAAAGTAAACAGTGTAACTCCCACTGATTTTATCCCAAAGACTCAGCTGCTTGTGAACAGCAGTGGTTTATACTATCTCAGAATACAGTTTCTTTATAGCTCCTTGTGTTGCTGCCAGTATTGGAAGAGGTGAGGCTTTTCTGTAATGCTATTTTTCTTTTTTTTATATGTTGTAGTATTTTTTGCTTAAATATACTAAACAGTATTTATTTACTTCATTTTCAGATATTTGCAAATAGTCTAAAGGAAAAGTATTACCAAAAAAATTACATTCAGTTCACATATTCTTTAAGAATTCAGTTGGAATTAATTGAGTCTCAGGGTATTGTCTTTATTTTATCCCCTTACTAAAAAAAATTATAACACTACAGATTTGTAAATCCCAATATTTAGTTTTATCAATATTGAGAAGTTTTTTAAAACTAGGGGCACTTTTGTCCTAGTATACACTATACACAGTTATGGATTTTCAGATAAAATGCTCCAGATAGAACTCTTCCTTGATAGAGGAGCAGCTGTAGTGTTGTCAGCTTCAGTGTTCCAAAATCCAGTGGGAGATTGACCAAAAAATTTCTGTCTTTAAAAGATGTCATTGCAGTATAGATGTGTCTGTCTACGTATGCATGTGTGCATGTGTGACAATCAGTGCTGCTGACTCATCTAAATGCATTTAGAGCTGTCAATTTTGCTTTGTTACAAAAGCTCTTCTCCTTAGCCTCCTGTGCTTTGCCTAGCATAGTTATTTATCTGCCTAGTTATTTATTCCTATCCCCAAATTCCAAATCAGCCTAGTCTGCTCCACCTCCACATGACTTCTGCCCTTATCCAGCTCAGCTACTCAGCCTACCATCAGTCCTCATGTCTGCCTCAAGTATGTCTGAATTCCCCCTCCCTTCTGTCACTGCCAGCTTTTTTTGTGGCCAGAGTGCTGCACCCGCCTGTCAACTGAGTTGTCACCCTTCCTTACCCATTTGTTATCTCTTCATGGGCAAAATGCCGGGGAGGAAGCTGAGATACTGGCCCAATAAAAAAGGTAAAGAGGATGGCCTATACTAAACTAACAGGTTTCACAGCTGTAAAATGGAATACGAGAAGTCTGACCGAGTAAGGGCAAAGCCACACCTGCTTTCTGCACTGCCTAAGATGGCAGCTGAATAGCTGGACAGAAAACTTATTCTCAAGCAGGTCTAAAATACATTCACTTAGCTTAGGTTCCTTTGTGACTCAATAAAATATTGTAATTTGTTAGAAAAAAAAAAATTGGGATGTCTTCATGGGAGATTTTTTTTCTATTGATGTGAATTAATAGGTCAGCTGTGAAGAGCAGAGATTTTGCCAAGAAATACTAAAAAATTTCCAGTTTACATTTTAATTAAAATATTTGCTACCTAAAGCCACTTTTAATTAATCTGCATGTGCAAAACATCCTTAATTATTTTTTCTTGCTTCCCAGTGTGTAGCTTCTGATTTAAATCTATCAAAATATGTCCTTTATACTTTCGGTACACCTAAATACTTAAAATGCATGATCAACAGTATCAGAAATGCATTGTGTTGTGGTAAAAAGGCTCAGTATGTAACAAAAATCACAAATCTTTCACAGGAGCTACAGGAAAAAGAGAGGGCTGTCTGCAACTCTACTTTGTAATTTCCAAGTAGGATATAAACTTAAGTCCTGCAGAGTTGTTAAATCTCACTTACCTTGGTTATTATAGGGTATTAGAATAGTAGATGGCTCTACCTTCAGACATCCCCTGCAGGAAAATTCTTCTATTTCCTCTAAAAACTAAATACTTTGAAATTATAGGAAAATGATTCATATTAAGATAGAACTTTTTTTTATTGTACCCTCATGTAATATATGGTTTATGTTGCTAGAACATTTTCAGTCATTTGCAGACGCTGCTGCTTTGTGCTTGTTGTCATAGGTGAACTGGTTTTTTGCTGCCCTTGTATAAAAACAGCGAACGTACAGAGAAGTCAGTAGGGAATACAGAAAAATTCCAACTCATTAACCAATCCTTGCCTCTTTTTACCTCTTGGAGTAAAGCATTGCATAATAAAGTTTATTCTAGACTTTTGCCTTTTAGTCTAGTGTAAGTAAGAATGGGAAAAAAACAGGAGGAATCCTTAAAGAAATGTAAAACAAAATCTAAAAATGAACTACCAGCACTAATTAAAAAAAGTCAACAAATCAAACACAACACACATCTAACTGTGTAACTGTGATAACCAAGCTCTGGTGTGTCTGTTGGGATTGCTTCAGTACACGTGTTTCATTGTGTTTAAAATATTGTGTACAGAAATGTCTGAGCCTGCAGAGTTTACTTGTTTCTCAGAAGAAGGACTCTGCAGGAGAGAGTTTCCATCCTGTGGAGCTTACAGACTCTGCAGGATCTTTTGCTCAATGACCCTAGTTTATCAACAATTCATTTGTGTGACTGAATCTCATGTCTCCCAGATAAACGAGTTTCAGATCATTAAGGCTGTACGGTCCTTGTTAGCAAGAATATATGATTGGTCAGAGGAATGCCAAAATGTCCTTTTCCCAAACACAGGAAAATAATGATTACAGAATCTGTTTTCAGTTTGGTTTACAACTAACTTATGAGATGTTTCTTGTCCAATCTCAAGAATAAATTATTGATGAGGTTTCCCAATTCTGAATACATTATCTTTTTTAAAATTCTCTTTGATAAAGAATTTGCTTTTATGCAATATGGGTAGAATTTGGATGTCAACTAAACCTTAATAAGAAAGAATAAGGATAGCAATAGTATCTATATAGGTGTGCAATCATAATGATTTAGAAATTATAAAAAACAACATATACAAAAAGAGATGTCTTCCATCTAATGTATTGCATGTTTAATGCGTAAAAACTAGAGTCTGGAAAAAAATTAAGAAACTAAGAGGAAAGCTTTGTGGCAGAGGAAAAATCCCTTTTTCTTTTCTTTTCTTTTTTTTTTTTTCACTTATGCATCCTATGGCATCTTTGGCAAATATCATAAAGGCATTTTATTTAAAATTGCTAAGATTTAAAATTTGTCTTTGCCCATCTTAAATTAAAAAAAATTAGTAAATTCTAGAAAAATAGGCTGTATAGAAATCTATTGTGTCAAATATATATTAGAGCAATGCATCTCAGAAGAAATAAATGATAGACTTATAGAATATCGAAATGCAACAACATTTGAAAATACTCCTTTTCAATGAATGAATGATCTGATGAGTGTGCCAGTGTAATACTCAACATGTATAGTCAAAATAGTTCTGCAGTCAGTTTTACGTATTCATTAATATGTAAGGGAATTGATTGCACATCAAATAACTTTGTGCAGAAATCATGAAACAGGCTTTGATTACTAATGTGTGAATGTAAATTGTCATTTTGTCATATTAGAACTAAAACTGAAAGAGATACTGATTCTATTCTAAAATTTCTTTAATTATTGGTACAACGAACACAAAGAAAATTATCTCCATAATCAGGTTTTTAAATTTACATATTCCTATAAGATATTTGGAAGTAGAACAATCATACCGCTATAGAGGCAACACAGATACTCTCCGAAAAGATCTCACTGGTACTGATGCACTTTCAGCTTGATTCTGCATATTCTCTGTTTTCCCTGCTTTAGGAGTTGGCTTCAGTTTAGATATTCCAAGTTTAGGTCTTTAAGAAATATTCATATTTAAAATTACATGCATGAGAATTAATTACTATAAATAAATAACCCCTTGCTTCTATTTGTAATAGTCATGTGCATATCTAGTGCAACCAACTTAAACCGAAATGCAAGCCTTCAAAAATGTGGTGGTCTGAGATTAGGAAGAGCAAAGGAGTATAAAAGATAAGTTTGTAGTGCAAAATTTCATCTTTTATTTGGAATAATACAGAGAAGCAAGTTTTCAGAGATGCAATTTATTGCCCTTAACTGAATGATCATGCATTTTTCATTCACTGTTATGTTTTTCTTGACTTGCCCTACTTCATGCCATTTACTCTTAATTTGAACAATGTAACAGAAATTAGAACGTATGTGCCACTATATTTTCTGAACTTATTTTAAAAAACTCTTATTTATGGCTTTTGCTCACTTTTTCCTTCTCCATTTCTTGGCATGCACTCTTGCAAATACAGTTAAAATGTCAATCAGCTTTTGCCCTTACATTCTTCTCTTCCTGTCTTTCATGAAAAAAAATCCTGGACACAGACTTAAGACTTGCTAGGAATAGCCCCTCAGTGTTTCTGTGACACAAAACAAGAGTTAGAGGAGGGTAATAACAGAATTATATTTTCTAATGGTAAAATAGTAGTTAGAAAGTAGTTTGTTTCCTGATCTTCTGAGCTCAATTTTTTTCTATTTCTTTTTAAAAATTGTTCCAAATTAGTTCTAAGTTTTTTATGTGCTTCATATGCATATTGCTGCCCAGCAGATGCATCTCTGTTTCCATATGACATTTTACACTTCAAGGAAGTCAGCTTTCAGTGAAGTGTCATCCTTTGGTGTGCGTGTGCTCGTTCATCAGAAATGAAACACTTGGAGGAGGCATGTCAGTTTCTATACATTTCTGCTGAAAGGTAGGAAGCTTCAAGTGGCAGCCTGTCTTCTTTCCTGTCAGCTTACACGGCAGCGCTCCCTGGTCAGCCAGAGGGCCCAGCCACCTGACTGCTCACAGCATCCTGACAGGGACTGCCCTGTAGCCTAAGGCCTATGGCTTTCTCCTATTTTTTTCAGTTAAAGAATTGACTTGTGGTCCACTAAGCCTCCAGATAAAACTCTTCAGGCCTGGAGTTAGTGCAAGACTGTTAGGTATGCTGAAGATTTAGGATGTCAGTTCTCCCACCTTGGCCGATACCCTCAGCGCTCAGCGGCCTCTGGAGGCCCCCCCGGGAGTCAGACCCGGGGCCTGCCTGACTGAGGCTCCCCTGGCTGCAGGCAGCTGGCTGTGGCTGGTCTGGCCTCTCTACCTGCCCTTCTGGAAAGTTCTCTGTGCCTTGGCCACAGTGGCAGCCAATTGCAGGTGAGTGATAGCAGGGTCATAATAAGGGGGAAAAAATGTTACGAGTCTCAACCCTGTGCCAGACTACCTCCCCCACATATCCTATGTCCCATACACAGTCCTGTAACTGTTCATATAGATTGGCTTATCTTTACGTTCCAGAACTTAGTGTATGCTAACTAAAATCTCTGCACTTCCTTTCAGTGGCCAGAACATTAGGAATTAATCATAAAATCATAGAATTATACTTCTAAGATCATCAGGCCCAGCCGTTAACCCAGCCCTGCCATCTTCACCATTAAACTATATTTCTAAGCACCACAAGTAGATGCTTTCTGGACACTTCCAGGGACAGTGACTCCACTTGGGCATCCTGCTTCAATGCTTGACCACCCTTTAGTGAACAAACTTTTCCTAATAGCCAGTCTAAACCTCCCCTGGTACAACTTGAAGCCATTTTCTCATGTTCAGATGATTGTTACCTGGTAGAAGACACTGACCCCCAGGTTGCTACAATTTCCTTTCAGGTAGTAGTAGAGAGCAATAAGATCTCCTTTCAGCCTCCTTTTCAGCCTCAGCTCCCTCAGCTGCTCCTCATAAGCCTTGTGCTCTAGTAATATCCCTTATGACCCACAAATTTCACCCTTTTCCACTGAGAATGAAATAATCAGGTTTAACATTATACGTTTTTTGAAAGACTTAAAGTAATTAAGTAATTAAAACAGAATTCCTACTTGCATCCATTTCTATTTTATGTTATGGTGATTCAGGTACCTGAAGTTCTTTCTGCATATTGTGTTTCATCAGCTATGCTGGCAGTCTGTCAGTCTTGATAAAGATTATAGTAGCAAATAAATAACTTTAGGAGTGATTTTTAGCATAGATTTCATCAAATTCCTAAAATGGGAAGGACTGGGGCTTAGTCTGAAATAGACTTGATTTTTTTCTGAAAATAGAATATATAGTAGAAGCCTTGTTGCCTCATCCTTTGTGTGGCAGTTCCTCGTGTCCTGTACAGTCAGTTTTCATGTCAGTCTGCACAGATGTGCATTCTTTAAAAATTGAAAGAGAAAGGACTGCTTAGTTAATTTTGACAAGAAGGCACAGGTGCTACTATATATGTTAAAAAACTTGATAGTGTATGAATTATTAAGAAATAAGTATTTAAGTGCATAAATCAGTAAATTGATTATGAGGTTTTATTTTACTTCTAAAGCCCCTATGATTTAGTAGTAAAATGTTCTGTCTTGGTTATATAGACAATTTCAAGACAAGGAAAATTAACATTTACAGCTAATGTGTTGATGAGCTACCATTCTCTTGTAATGCTAATAGAACCCACTTCACAGAATAATCTTATTTCTTTCTCTTTACAGTTAGAGATTATAATTTTTTTAAAAAAATATGTTATGAAGTTTGGGGTAGTCTCTCTAGAGTCTCTCACTCTCTTGACTTGCTTGGGTCTTATATCTTAATACTTCTAGAAACTTAACAGAACAAGATGTATTTTGGATCTCATATGTGTATATGTTTGTGTGAATACAGATGTTCAGATATATACTGCATATTCTTTCAGGAAGTCATGTATACATTCCTACAGAGGGGCATGTGTGTGCCTCACAATTTGAAATAAGGAAGATTTCTACTTCAGTATCCACGGGGGACTCTCTCTGACCTCTCCTCTGTTTGCTAAGGGTTTGGCGTGCAAAATGGAACATTGCCACCACTTCAGCTCTTATCTCACTGCCTACCCTACTGAGACAGAATCCTTCTATTTCTGCCACTACCTTTTTTTCCTCCATAGTATTTGGTGACTTATATAAAGGCCTTTTTGACCTTGTGCTCTCTGGGACAAATCATCCTGCTTCAACCTATTTTGTGGGTATTTATGCTGCCTCAACTCATGGCCAAAATCCTGCCTGTGGTTCAAGACTTGGGCAAGGGGATCAGCTCTAGAGCTTGTTTGTTTAGCAGCCTCAGAGGTCTCATCTGACATCAGAACCAGAGAGCTGCTCTAGAGCAGCCAAATTGCATTGATCCCTCAGTCCATGATGAGTCTAAGGGCTGTCAGAACTGTGGGAAAAGTCCTGGGTAGATACCTGATTTCTTTTTCCCTTCTCTACATCATGCTATAAGAATGGAGCTTTCCAGAGCCACGAAGTCACTGCCAGGAATGAGGCAATCCTCTTGATACAATTTCATCTGACTAAGCTGAAGTTAATGAGACGCAAAATTGCATTGTCCTGCTCTCCACTGGCACTGGATTATCGTGCAAAGACTAACTTGACAGTCTCCTTTGCCAGTAGTTGTGCCTCTTCTATTCTTCATCATACAGTAGCATTTATTATCTGGGCTTGTGCTCAAAGGTACTGTTACGTCAAGCATTCGTGCTGTGTACAGGGAAAGAGAGGATTTCAATGTCAAGCTAAATGTCTTTTCCTCTGTCTTACATACCATGATACTGCCTCCTGCAGATGGCCTGATCTGCAGATCATGTGCATTTGATTCTTGGATCAGATGACAGAGAAAGGTATTCTCTGTTTGACCCATATCCTTCTAGGACCAGGAAGGAACATGAACCAAGTTGCACAGGTGATGAGAAAAGCTTTTAAGATCCTAACAGAAGTGTGAGTCAGGACATAGAATCATAGAAATGTGGGAAGGGGACTTTGAAGATCATCTAATTCCGACCACACTGCTGTGTTGCTCAGAGTCCCCTCCAACCTAGCCTTGAACACCTCCAGGGATGGTGTATCCACAACCTCCCTGGGAAACCTATTCCAGTGCCTCACCACCCTCACAGTATTTTTTTTTTTTTTTTTTCCTAGAGAGGAAATAAAGAACTTTTTCCAGAGTAGGGGTTTACATGTTGGTAGTTCCCAGGGTTGCCCTTTCTTCCCTTCTTATATATGGATACTGTGTTTCCCCTTTTTCTGACATTTTTAAGTGCACCCCTTTCAGAGAAATGCCTGAAAGTTGTCACAGTTTTACTGGTATCTGTCACTGTTTTATTTCTTCCTCTCTGTTAGGGAAGTCTTGCTGGAGTGCATGTATCAAGCGTTGAAATTGTATTCATCACCTTACCAAGTAGCAAAGATAGTGGATGGCAGGAAAATGGAATACTCACATGGGCTCCCACTGTCCTTTTTCGTATGTGCACCTACCATCCCTTTTCTTCATAGCTGACTGCCAGAAATATGTTGCTTTCCTTCAGTAAAAGAATGAGAAGAATTGGAGCATGGGGGTGGATTTAACTCTGTTCTGTTAATGTATTGTCTGGTCATGGGTTTTTTCATAACTGGAATTTTGTGTGCTCTTCCTCAAAGTTCATATCATCTTCTTGTCAAATGACCCCTCTCAAGTCTCAGGGCTTTTCTTGTTCCCTCCCAGCTGTTTTCTAACTAAACCAGAAGTAATCTGCATAGACCATAATAATAAAAGATGTAAGCAAACTGTCATTGCTGTATTCCTTATGTCATAAGGCAGAAGTCCAAATGTAAGGAGTGGTAGTTGAAATTTCATTGCAAAATGAGTGATCCATATGAAATTATTTTGTCTTCTAAAAACATTGTATTCATTGTGCTTTTAAATCCACCAGTGAAATAGGCGCTGTTGATACAACTGTTTTTGTATAAACTGTTTTCTAAACTAATTAAGCACTGTTAAAGCCTGTTCAGAAACACAGATATGCATGCAATCTCTCTTTAAATATAGTTCATATATAGCTTCATACGTCTTCACAGTCTTACCATGTAGTATTTTTTGAAGTAAGGAGATGTAAATTGAAATTAAACTGTCAGTTCTGAAATATTTACTTCAGTTTAAAGACTACCTCAGGATGGGATACAATAGTTTCTGTTAAAATCTACAGAGGTCAAAACTTGGATTAAAGAAAATATTTTGAGTGAATAGAATTGGAGTTACCATAAACTTCTCAATTTGATTTGCTATTATAGTTGGAAAGAAGAAATTTGGATATCATAGTGGTATATGGAATAATGAGAAGCCATATTAAGTCCTTGTTGCCTGTCATAAGGAATAGTGATTCTTCCCTCTTTTACCACTTTTTTCTAAACCTACAACCTATGGGAAACAGAGCAAAGCCTCTGCTTTGTTAGAATTCTCTCTTTAGAGGAATCCAAAACCCAGCAGTTTTCTTTCTTAGTCCTTTGCATCTGATGTGGTCTTTGCACCTCAGGCAGAAGCATTCCTGTTCCTATTTCTCCTTCATAAATTCTAATTCAGTGTTTTAAGTTTCTTTGCTTTTAAACATTTGGGGGCTCTTTTAAAGCTGAAACATATTTTAAGACTTTGAAAAAAGTTAGTGCTTTTTCTGGTTAGTTTAGTTACTGTTACTTCTCTGTGAGGTAAGCCTAGAATTCTTTTCCATAATTGCACTGGGGATCATTTACTCTTGTACTGTGGGAACATTTGGTGAAATGACTCTTATAAATATATAGATTACATCAGTAAATATAGATATTATTTTCCTTATTTTTAGACTAAATTAAATTCCTCTTTAAAGCATGTTAAAAATGTGTCTGACCACCTATCATGGTTTCACAATACGTTCAAAAATAGAAATGTAATTCTAAGCCAGCATTACATATACAAATAATTTCAACCTCCATTTTATTGATGTTATAAGCAATAGTCACTGAAGTTGTGTTTCATGAGGTGAAATGAAAGTATCATGTCTAACAGAGGAAAATTTTCAGTAATTACAGTAACTAGATATATTTTGTGTTTGCTTTTCCTTCCTTGTTTTTTTCATTTCCACAGCTGAAGTGATGTGGAAATTGAAGTAAAATAACTTTGTTGAAGATAAATAATATTATAAAGTTGCCATTTGGAAGGAGGCTCAGAAATAAAACAGTGTTTCTTTTCAATTTCTGGCATACACTTGGTTGTGCTTGTCACAATTAAGCATTAGACTTGTGGACTACATCAGGTGTATAGTGAAGAATTATCTTAAGAGGCAATTCATGGGGAAAAACTGCTGATTTCCCACACAGATAAAACCAGACCTGTGACAGGGATGCAAAAATGTGATGCAAAACATACTTATGACCATTCTTAAGGAAAGAATTATATTTTATCAGTAACTAATTGGAAGAGTGCTTTAATTACACATTGAGATGGGCTTGATAGATTAACAATTATTTAGATTACTTAAAGATCTTGTAATATAAATGAAGTGTTATATATTTAAAATTATAGATAACTTGATTAAAGTTATTAATTTAACTTTCCCCCTTGAAAATAACTGTGTTACATGTATTTTAATTGTATTAGTAACATAAAATTGAAATGAAATTATTTATTTGGTAGTCAGATTAATGTATTATTGTTTTTTTCCTGTGTATCTAAAGTGACTATTTAAAGTAATCCATCTTTCAAGAAAAAAGCCTATCTGCTTTAATCTTTTTTGCCCTAGTACCTATGAGAAGTCTCGTGGCTAGTTCTGCAAAACATACCCAAAGTAATTTGTGGGTTATGATCTCATACAACATAGACATGTTAATCTAACTGCAATTTCAAGCAATTATTATTCTATTTGTATTAAAATACTTAACTTTTCATCTTCCAAAATTATGACATTGCTTTTAAGACAGTTAAATAAGCAGTTAAATATAACTGATATCAGAAAACTGATGGATCCTACATTTCTGGAAGTTTTGAACCTGAATTTTAATCAGAATTGTTACATCTCTCTTGACATTTTGCATGACTACTTCCAGTATTACATTACTTGTGTCCTGCCCTCTGGTGCAATCTTCATTGCTACAGAATACAAATAATTGTCTTCCTCAAAAAACCTCAGACTGCACACAAAACAACATAGAACAATGTTCACCTGGGTTGTAGTTTTTTTCTCTGAAACAGTAATAATATCTAGTGAGACCAGAACTTAGAGAGACAAGAAATTAGTAACTGGAAAGCCAAAATGCTCATGATGGAGAAAAATAAGCTGAATGAAGTCAAATTTTCTCTCTTGTATTAATTTGTATTAATATTTCTCTCTTGTATTAATTTCTTCAGTTTTATTTCACTTTGCTTTTTTACAAGAGCATTGGTAATGTGAAAGAAAAAAAAAATAGCATCATCTTCCCAGTTATGATAGAAAGAGTATTTTTCATTTTTTTCTGAATTTTGACAGTTTTTATAGCGAGGAGGAGGCAGTTAGAACATGCTTGTTTATGCACTCTTTTTATATCATTCTTGTATAAACACACACAAACACACCTAGGTTATGCTGTGAAAAAGCTTGTACAAAGCAATACAGTAGCATTGTAAAGCAAAGGAAATATATGAAATAAGTCAGGTGAAAGTCTCAAGGGAACTCATAAAATTATTTTTATAAAGTGTTTCCCCAGTATTTGTTAGAACTGGAATTTATTATTTGATAAAACATGATAATTATGTCTTCAGTTTCTTCTTTAATTTAGGGATTTTCTTCTCTTGCCTTGAAAGATGAATACTTAAATATATTGTGCTAGTGTCCCAAATAATTTTTTGGTATTATGTTTGAGAGAAGGAGCTCTATAAAATATTTAAAAATGGGCAAACAATCACAAAGTACTGTTTGAGTTAGAAATGGGACTGGGAGGATTTATGATTCAGATGCAAAATAGATCTATTTAAAGTCTCAGAATTCAGGAATGATTTGATTGGCTTATTTGGGCCAGAATCAAATCATCTTATTTCTATGACTTCCCCAAATAACAAGTAAATTCTATGTTAGATTCTGTGCTAGTGGTAAAATTGTTGTTGGAATTATCATAAAAGATAGTTCTATGAATAAAGAATTCAATGTCAGAGTAAAATTTTCCTCCAATTTAATTGTATAGAATCCACACATTGTCCAAAGAAAAATTCATCTAGAAATCTAATAAAGCCATATTAAAAATACCTGGTGTAAACATGATTTTTGGTGGTTTTAAGAGGCAGAAACTGATTGTTGAAAGATGAGANAAATCTAATAAAGCCATATTAAAAGAGGCAAAAACTGATCGTTGAAAGATGAGCTGAAATATAATTTAGTAACAAAGAAAAAAAAAATCAGTCTGTTTATGCAGAACAAATAGTATTTTACATGACCTGAGGAAAGCAATTAATTATATATAGCTGTTTAATGCCTATGTGTCATTTTTCCTCAGTTAAAATGGTTTGTTTTCCTTATTTTGTTCAAAGACTCTTTGTGTGATCTAGTTTGAAAGAAAAACCAGAGGAGGAAAATTGCAGCAAGTATACTGCAGAGATGACAAATGCTGGTGGATCAGTTATGGGCTTTGGTAAAGCTGTGCTGAAGGGAACCTGCAGAGGTATCACAGCTTTTTTCTAATCAGAGGCTAGAGAACATTTTGTCATAGAGTGAAAGAAGGAAAAAAGGAGGGGAAAGGACATTTCTTAATTTCTGTACAGAATCTGCTCGTTAGAAAAAAAAAAAAAATTGGATAGACCTCAAAGCCTTGGCAGGGCATTCCTGTCATTGTATGCTTTCAGATTTGATGTACACAATGCAACTTCTGTTGTTCTACATTTTAGGGTATTTTAATCAGATTTATTGATGGTTTTTTTTATAGTGTCTTACTGCACAGCTGTAATGATAATTTCAGAAAGCATTGTCTTTCTAAAAGTGTGAAAAAAATCCTTATTTTTTATTAAAAATTGCACAGGAAATTACTATGGCTGGATGAAGGCTGGTAAAATATCCTTATTTAATATAGTTAAAGGAATAACAAATAATTTACCTTCTGATTTAAATTACTGATAAGCACACCAAATTTTTTTTTACATATGTTTCTATTTCATGTTACAAATCCTGATACTACAGAACCAAAAATTCCCCAAAAGACAACTACACTTAAATGTAAATAAAGCATATGAAAAAATCCCAAAGAACAAGCTGACAAGCAGACTAGAATTTTTTTTATTTTCTAATAATTTCATTTTAATGGTATAATGTGATTAAGCAGTAGTTTATTATTAATTATATTTAAGGTAACAGATATAGCAAGAGCTTTTAAGGATATATCCTAAAATGCCATCATGAGAACTAAATGAATGTTTACAAGGAGTGGTTTCAATCTCAAGCAGCTTGAGGCAATGTATAATCAGAAAATCAGAATTAGGAACAGGTAGAATACCATTTGTCCACAAATGTAAAAAGATTTTTCTAAACAATCAAAAAGAAATTTGAAAGTGTGATAAATCTCCAAGTTGTCAAAATGATCATGCAAATTTTCTCAAAAGAAAGCTCAGAGGGCATCAGTTATATCAGTTTGAGGGCTGAACTTTTGAGTGTACTAGGCTTAATTTTCTGTTCAGCAGTTTTAAGCAGATTTCATCTGCCAGCACATCTCTTCACTCAAAGAATATTGAGTTTACTTATGTAGAATTACATATTCAATGAAGAAAAATTAAAAATTATGATAAACAGATATACTAGTTATGTTAGTGACCCCAAGTACATACAAAAGAAAGTGAGACATGGTAAAAAAAGCGTAATGCCATGTTAATGATTGTGTTATAAAAGGGCCTGAGAGTCTGTTACTTCACAGTTTCAGCAAATTAGATTTCTGAAATAAAATGGGCATTGCTTTTGTAGAGTCTATAAGACAATGAAGCACCTAAAATCCTCAGCATTAGCAGGGTTTGAGCAGAGTGGTTGAATTATTCCATCTCCAGAAGAGGTGTGTAATTCTTAAGTCAAAAGAAGTAACCCAAAATTTAAGTGTTTGCATAGTCACTGAGTTGGTTGCACTGGTCAGTACACCTTATAGTTCTGTTGTAGTTTCATATTTGTGTGGTTGAAAATTATGTTCAATGAATATAGGAATATGAAAATGAATTTACTCAAATGTGCTGAAAAGTAATGAGTGTGAACTCTGAGGGGAACTAAGAAAATTATCAAAGAATGGCCACTGGTAGTGCCCCTGACTGTTTTTATAATTATAGATAGAAAATTCTAGATTTCTACTAACTATTGGAGACAATAGCTTCTTACACATAGCATAGCTGCTGTCAGTGAGGAAGATCCAAGTTTATTTTTCTACCCTTTGGAAGATATTTGCACCCCAGCACTTCTGAAGTCTTTGTTTCTTTATTTGTATGCAGACAAAGGTGTTGCTGTGTGCTCACTGATGCTCCAATGCCAAAGGCAGTGCACAACAGAATATTAAAAAATCCTGAAGGGCAAAACTTTTTTATTTTTTAAATCAGCCTATGCTATTGGTGATGTCTTATGATGGTTGTTCACAATTGTAGTATCTAACAAGATATATCTGAAAGGACTTTCCCAAAAAATTAGCTGGTACAAAAATTAATCTTCATGATTCAGCAAATGTCATTCTTCCATCTGGGTCGATATTAAACTAGTTCTATTCCCATGACTTTGGGTCACAGTGTTGTTGAAGATAGATCTGAGATAAGATATAAAGTTGAAGACTTAATATTGATTATTTGATTTTCAACCTTGAGGTAAAGGCATGTAGGGAACCAATGTAATCTTTACAGAATATTTCACTGTTCCAGTTCTGTGTACAGTCTTCTGATGTCTGGCCACATTTTCCAGAAATTTTGAATCACTGAAAAATAAAGATGAAACAGAAACATTACTTCAAGAATGAAACAGAAATAGTTGCATTCTGCCATTGATAATATCAATTTAAAGAAATGAGGAGTTTAGCTCTATGTCAATAATTCAAGTTTAAATTTCTTTCTATATTTTTTAAATTAATCCAAATTGAAACATCAAAATGAGTGAATGAATGTCTTCAGCAAAAGACAGAAGCTTATTCTAAATTTAGGGTGAATAGTACATTCTGTCAAAAATTTGTGCAAACATGGGAATGTGCTGTTTCACAGTTTTAGTAGTTACAAGTTTCATAGCAAAACCCTAAAAGAACAGCATTTTTTTCTATTTAGTTAACTTTTTTTTATTTTAAGCAGTTGTAAAGATTTTTTAAGAGTATGTCTTAAAAAGGAATAACACTATGGAATATTGTCAAGCAGGTATAACACATAGCAAAATATTTTGCAGGCATTTAAATACTGAATATTTCTACAAGTAATATAGTTAGACTGCTCAGGTTTCTTGCACTAAATCTTTTAGAAATCTAAATCCACTGAGGTAAAATCTATTTTGTTTATTCTTCTAATCTGGCCCCTAGAGACACTGTTTTATGGACAGCTTACCCACTAGTTTAAGAAGACCATTCTTGCTTTTTCACATGTACTATATTTAGGCCATCAACTACAAACATGGAAATTGTATTTTGTAGTTCTCCAGGGAAGTAGAGACTTGATAAGTATCCATCAAGTGTACTTACTTCAAGTGATAAATTAAAACAGAAGTAGGAAAACACAGGAGCCACAAAATTATATTGTCAGTCTGAAAATCGACACCAAGTTGAAAATACTTGTTGACAAGAAACTTGATCAACAGACTGATCTTGAGCCTCTTGGGCTCAATTTGGAAATGGAAAAGAGGAGCAGAGATGATAAATTATATTAAAACAATATCTGCTCACAGTACTACAGACAGTGTTGGCATTTCCATTAAAAATCAGTACCTTCAGGGAGGACTCAATTTGACCCAGAGTGGTGGGATGTTTTTGTATTTATTTTTTGGGGGTTTATTGGCTTCTATGATCATTTTTATTTCTTTATATACTTGCAAGAGTGGAAAAATATTGCTTGTATTTTTAAGCTGTAAAGCAACTTTTAGCATGTAAAGTTCTTAAATTAAGGTGTTTCCCTGGTTTATCACTGAAATGAAGCACTGGTTTTTCAGACATCTACTCTTTTGTGTGAATGATCTAGCTTACATATCGAGTGCTAAAGAGAATTGGGATAATTCTGTTTTCATGTCTTTAGAATTTGATTTCTTTATTTCCTTGAATAATGTAGTGTTGTGATTTGTAAAATGTAATTTTTTTGCACCACAGCCATTTGAGAACTATAACAGATATCTGTACAGCAGATAGTTTTCCAAATATTTAGGCTGACCCTCTGATTCCATATTCAGGGAAATGACCTATGCTTTTATTACTATTTTAAATTAGGTATGAGAAGTGCCTGCTGATCTTTTGTGTATTCAATTTCTTCTATGTCTCATCTTAAAAAGACACATATGTCTATGTTTATAGACTCCCTGTTTGATTTTGAAATTAAAATCTAGATAAGATTACAAAAAAATTGAAAGAAAAAAAGCAAAACCTGAAGTGCATAAAAAGAATCAATTCTCTTTATTTTTTAATCATATTAAAATATAATTTCCTATCCTGACATAGTAGTTATTTACCAAAATAAAAATTAAACTTGTACAGTGCATGAGAACAATTTACAGCTCTCTTTATTTTTCCATATATCTGTGTGTACATATAAATAGCTCTATAAATGTTGGCTTATTCTGTGTCTACAAATGGGATGAGTACTGCAAGATTTGCAGACATAGGAATTTTATTCTATCATCTTTATCTCATAGAAAATTAAGTGAGAGACAGATTATATAATCCAAGCAAACAAGCAGAACAAGACTTCAGCCCCATTACAGAGCTTTTTCAATGAATTTGCCTAGCTGATAGCAGAATGCAAAAGCTTAACAGACATTTTACTTCAGCAAATCATAAAAGAGCACACATGGGGTTATTTTAACAATAGTCTTCTTGTACAGCCTAAGAAACAATACACAATAATCCGTTATTAAGTTTAAGATTTTCTCCTATCTGGCTAAGCATAATTTTCTACTTTTTTCACATCCTGACTTTTGCTGAACATAAAAACTCAGTCATTGTTCTTGTCCTTGTGGCAACTATTATTGTATCCACTTACTTCCTGATTTGCACAGCAAAGTTTTGGGATTCTCAGTTCTCTTTACCTTTCTGGGGTCCTTTTGCTTTTTAGACTTCCCACATATAAACAAGAGAAGATCCTGAGAATTCAGTGTCTGAAAAGAGAATAAAATGCTGTTTGAGCACCATCCCAATATGAAGGAGTCTCCAAAACTCACAGCATAACTGCCTGTGGAGTCTGTCATAGAACCACATGCTGCTCCTGGAAAAATACCTTCTACCTTACTGAAAAGTGGTGAGATGAAGTAGCAATTAAGAATAGCAGGATAGTTTTGTTCACCTTCGTGGCTGGGCATATCCTTTTTTTTTCCCCCCATGTGAATGCTCATAGCATGGTTCTTACAGCGTTGATTCTGGAAAGTTATGCTTGCCCCTTAATAACATCAGGTGTCTTTTAAATCCTATCTTTTGGGAATACTTCTTAAGTGTCTGTGTCTTATATTTTTGGATTTTATACCAGTTTTGAAAGACTGGAATGAATTATATGTAAGCTTTTTGAAAGAAAACCTGGTGTTTGACAAATGCTCATTAAAGCAAAGAATTACCAAGAGCACTGTGCAACAAATGCAGGCAGCTCATCAGCAGAATGCAAACTCTGCTCTCTTTTTGTTGTTTGCAGCTTTTACTGCTGCAAAATACAATTAAGAATAGTAGAATATTTCTCTGAGTATTAAATCTAAAGATATTATGTCTGCCTCAGAGGAAATTCCTAATATATAGGTTGCCATTTCCCATGGAGGGTAGGGCTATGAAGTTTTCTTTGTGTGCTGTGTTTTTATGATGCTCTACTCCAGGCACACCACTGGCCACTGCCGGAGGCAACACAGTGACTATATAAACCTTTACAAAATATAAATCCACCTTTATATTTCATAGCATTTTGAAATTTAAATTCAGTTTATTGCCAGATTTCAGATCCAAATAATTTGGGCAGCTCTTTAGACCTGTAAAACTCATCCTTCGGGTTTCCCTGTAACCTGGAATACCATTCAATGTTCACTTTTACATCCTGTATCTTGGTGATTAAAACAAACTTGTTGGGAACGATTTCATTCTAGATATTGTTTTGAAATTCAGCTTTCCAAAGTACTTCTTTGAATTGGAATGTTCTTTTCAAAAAAGGTATTGTTAAGGAGTTAACGCTGCTGGCTGATAAATGCCTAGCTGATTACATGGCTTTTTTTACTACTATACGTAGTTAGAGAAGTGTTTCCCCTCATTTGTCACAGATCCTATTGATTCCACATGTCAGAGCTCTCTAAATGGTTCTTTCAATGGCCAGTCTCTCTTTCATATGTCCACAGAGCATACGCCTTTTTTTTTTGCATATGGCTATATTTTGACTAAGGTCTTTGCATAAAATATATGCTATTTACACAGCACTCTTTCATGCCATGTGGTAGTTACTGGATGCTGTGTTATCTAAATTTAACCCTGCATTCAAATATAGTTTCTAAGTCATTAGAAAGCATATTGCATTGGAATTTTTTTAAGTCACAATAAGAAAGAAGCTTTATAGAAATTAATGATTTCTTTTTATACATGTGCATCTTCCATTAGCAATTTTCTGTGGTTACACATGTGCATTAAAGAATAATTATGGATTAAGAAAAATACAGAAAGGACAAAATATATTTCAGCAAATAATTTTCAAAGGCTTATTTTCTACCCTGACACCTGTGAACATTTCTTTTTTTTATCTTTCATATTTTTCTCACTGGTACAACCGATCACAGAGATGAGGTAACAGGTTCTCTCTAATACATCCCTTGGGGTGAATTAGACTATGATTAGAAGGTTGTAGCAAGACTAGGTTACTCAGCTGGTCAGAAGTTTTCTCATTTCCAACATCAGCATATTATTGGCCTGTTTATATAATCACAGAATGGGGCAGACTGGAAGGGACCACAGAGAGTAGTGTGGTCCAGTCCTCCTGCTGAAGCAGGGTCATCCCAGGGCACATGGCACAGGATTGTGTCCAGATAGTTCTTGAAAATCTCCAGTGACGGTGACTCCACAGTCTCTCTGTGCAATCTGTTCCAGTGCTTCATCACCTGCACTGCAAAGATCTTCCTCCTGTTCAGGTGGAACTTCCTGCATGTCAGTTTCTGCCCATTGCCTCTTGTTCTTCTGCTTGGCACCACCAAGCAGAGCCTGCCTCCATCCTCTTGACACCTTCCCTTCAGATACTTGTATACATTTATGAGGTCTATAGTTGTTTTCTTTATATTCAGTGTTCTTATACTCTTTCCTTACAGTATTCTTTTGTGTATTAAATAGAGAAAGATGTCTTTAGCTTTTTTTCATCCTTTTTGAACAATTACGTCTTGAGAGCCTTTATCCTAGACCCTTTTTTCCCCAAAAATCTGGAATAAGCACACTATATTACATATTTATGAAAACATTTGTTTGAAAAACAATACTTTAGTATTTATTTGTTTACACACACAGTACCAAAACACTTATCAATGAAAAACAAATTCAGAATTTCTGTTAATATTCAGGCTTGATTTTAGAATTAGTTTTCTTGTGCATATGGAAGAAACCGTCCTATAAGTGTGCATAATAAGCTGCTTGATAATCGTCTTTCTTCCTTCAGAAAACAAAAGTTTTTGAAAGCTGTTTTTTTAACTTCTCTTTACTTGTTTATTTGCGAAGTACAGGTGTAATATTTCATCTTTATTATTCTTAGACAGTGGAATAGGTATTCTATTGCTAGCAGAATAAGAGTTGAGTAAGTGCAGAGCTCCTTCAACTCAACAAAATTAAAACTGTCTTGAAGCTGCAAAATAACATATTTACTGTATCCTAACAACCTACTCATCCATTTCTGTTGATAAGTTATGGATAAAAGAAATTTCATATTGTGGGTGTCTATGTGCATATGTGTTTGTCGTATGGTGTGAAATTTAGACAATACACTGTAATTCACATGACCTGCAAAAAAGATATTCATTGTAGAACTGGAAAAGATCTTTTGGTTATTACTTGATTTCTCTCTCTACTTCAAGTAAGCGAACTCCAAAACAACAGCAGAAAATGAAATAGCTTCTTGCATTTGAGTTCAAAAAAAGTGTCATAGGAATTACAGATTGTAAAAACTTATAAGGTCATTTTGCCAATCCTTCTGTCTGTAGGAGATTTTTCCCTGTGGGATATTAAGAGTTTTATAACTTTCCACAAGATTTTATGAGTTCCCCAGGAGAGGATTTTGCTCTGTCAAGAGAGCTAGATGAGAAGCTCTTTTACTGTATTTTACAGCTGGCAAACCTATCTTTTATTGACAGCTTGCATTGACGCTGGGCTGAGGAACGCAGCGAGGCTGTATGTCTCCATAGATGTGAGAGTTTGGCAGAAGCATTAAATGGGGTGCCTGAAGTTTGATTGTAAAAGCTGGGAAGCTGAAGTTAGAGATTTTTCTCTGCCGCTCCAGTTAGCTATATTAAGAGATGATCTTATTGATGCACAGGGGTACTTTTTGCAACACTCAGGTTTAGCAAGAGGCGCTTCAATTGGTCCCCACTGCCATGTAGCACAAAAAATGGAAAGGATTAAATATTTCTCTAGTCATAATTCCTGAACCTGTATTAGCAAGTATTTATATTACACAAACTATTGCTCATTTGAAACAGTATATTTCTATCATTGTGAAAATGCACAGCCAAGATGAATATGTGTGTACCTTTTGAGTAGGCTTAGTGTCACTGAATGTAAGATTGCTTTACTTGAATCAGTGAGCAGGTCAAGATGTCTTCAGGATGAGTGCCAAACATACTAATTTATTTCAGATCTTTGAAAAATTTTGTATTATAAACTTGCATGTTTGACTCACTTTCTAAAAAGTAGTTATATAGTGAAGAATTTTCTCATTTTTTAAATACTTTTGCTCTGTAAATATTTTATTAAGACAATATATTTAAAGAAGATGGAGGAACCTAGAAGTTGTAATGTATATAGTAATTACGCAAAGCCTTACAGTTGTTTACACAAGGCATCCTTCTTTTGTGTTCTTTTGGCAGTTCCTTAATAGCACAGTTCAAATGTAACAATGCAGTCAGAAACTTTCCCACCCTAAAGCTGTCCTAAGAGTTAGAGTTGGAAGTTTTGCTGGCTAAGTAGCAGTGAAAGATACTGCTAAATGGAGCTGACAAGAGTGCGTCTGCTGATTCCTTGCCTTAATCGGTTTTCACTTTTCTAAAAGGGTGCATAGATCTCCCAGGGATACTTTACTCCCACTTTGCATCTGGAAGTAGAGTTGATGCTACGGAGGTCTCTCTTCATGTATGGAGTTACAGAAGTTGATCAGGGCCAATAAATTTCATGGAGAGCATGTACTGAGTGCTTACAAACATCAATTCAGGCTGTTTGGCCTCGGGTATGAAATTTTAACCTTACATAGAACAGGAATACTCTGCTTTAAATACAGTGATAACAGATTTTTAATTTTGCAGTTTCCTCTGCATGGCTAAATATGTAGACTGTTATCTTCCTTTCGCTAGAGGGGGGAAAAACAAAAGGAATAGGAGAGAATATTCTACATCTCACACCAAGATGAAACAGCAGCAGGAATTTCTTGCGTATTCTCTCCTTTGATTGTGGTGCCTTTGGCTCTTACCTCTCAAACATTCCCTCAGGTAGCTAACAGAACTAATCCAAACTTAGCACAGTGTTGGTCAAGAACAGAGTCGTGTTATTCAGTTTTGTGGGGTGAATCCCTACTAAATGTCTTGCTCTAAGGTCTCAAAATTCAAATCACATTCCTGCAATTATTTTTTTTTCAGCTATGCTATAAGTAACAGAAGTATGTCAGAACTGAGAAGACATGAAGTATAATCCATTGTATTCTGTTTGCAAAATCTATGCTGTTTATTTCTGCCTACCTTCTTAAGCCTATGCTGTACACAATAATTTATTCTTTTAGGAGCTTTAAAAGTTTACCCATTTTATCTTTAATAGAAATGACTACGTCTGTACTTTCATTCTTAATTAGTAGAATGCAATATAAGTTCTCTTTTTGCCTCATGAAACACTTCTATCAACATAACTATGCCAAACATCTGCAGTAAACTAATATCTTTGTTTATGAAACACTGATAGTTTCATCTGTGTCAGTATTTTTCATCACGGACTTCCCTTCCATTAAATGTTCCATAAATATTCCACGTTAAGATTCTTTTAGCTTTTTATACTTTAAAAGTGAAATTGAAAGTCACATTTTCAGAGAAATCATTATCTGTGTATGTGCCTTGTTAAACTTTTTTTTTTTTAATTAGGAGTTGTATTTTTAGTGATATCTGGCCTGTTATGTTTTTCTTGATAGAAAAAAATCTAGATTAGCTGTGTCAATGGAATGATGAACCATGTAAAAAAATTAGCAATATTAAACTTTCAGACTTCCAACCAGAAACCAGATTTTGTCTCTTCTACACATGAATGAGTCCATAAGTAGTTCTGTAATGGACTGATTAGGAAATAAATTGACTGAAAGTAATTGTCAGCACATCAGAGCTATTGGTGAGGTCTGAATTTGCCATTGTAAGGTACACTGTTGATAGAGTCTGCACATTTTGGGGGGGATTCTGCTTTTTTTTTTTTTTTTGAGAGAGAAACAATGTAATTGAATAAAATGTTTAAATAGGATAATCTAATTTCTAGGTGGAATAAGTTTGGAGATGTTACATTCAATTCACTGAATATGCATGTCATGTGAAAAGGTGAATTCAGTCCTCCTGCAAATTAATTGTTTCTCTTTAGGATAAAGGATATTTCTTTCTGTTATTTCACTTTTCTAGCTTCTTATATTGGTGTTGGGTTTTGTTACATATGGGATCAGTTTATAACACAGTAGGAGCGAAAGCTTAATTTTACACCATTTTGGTAATGCTAAAACTGTACATAAGTCCTACATTACTAAGGTTCTGTAAGTGTCTCGTGGGTTACTCTATTGGAATAGTCTCAGAAGTTGAGTTATTCTGGACGATCTGGTTCCAGAGACAGGGGGTGGGAGTTTTTAGCATGGTGTGGGTGTGAGCACAGTGTTTATTCCACAATACTCACATCATCACTGAGGGCGTGGTTTCAGCAGGAAATGCCAGGTGCCGGTAAAACACCTCTTCTGTATACTTTTGCTATTAATACTGATGTTGTTATTGTGCTTTTAGTAATTTGTTATTTCAGTTCACAACCCCCCATTTATTGTCCTTTCCTTACCCAAAGGGATGGAGGAAGGGGTGTAGCTCATTTGTAGTTCAGTTTCCTTGCTGGGGTTAAAACCAGCACGCTGGAGTAAATTCAAAGGCCTGGGTATAACATGAAGCTTGTTAAGTTTGCCCCAAGATATGACATACTTGTTTGGACCATTAGAATTTATACACTCTTTTAAAGCTAGATTATGGGGCATCTAGAATAGTTTGCCTTGTACAAGTGTACATTTCTGGAAAACATATCTGAGTGATTGATATTTGAATTGTATCAGTTGGGAAGAGATTTGATTAAAGATTGAAAGTGTCTGCAGATGTTGGAAGGAATTACCTGAGGCAATTTTTTAAATAAACTTAGGAACTATGTAGAGATCATGTTGAAACAACCACAGAAGCATGCTACCTTCTTTGATGTTAGCCACCAAATGCCCTTTTAAGTCACATTGGCATTGTGCATGAACTGTTACTCTGTACTTCACACAAGGAAAAGATTTCTAGAAAGAATGCATAGTCTTCCAGCCCAATGAAGATCAGATTTTCAGTATTTAAAATGAAAACTATTTATCAGAATCACAAATGACTTGATGATATTTAATTCATGCTCTCCTCACTGTAAGACCAATCCACAAACCATTCCTTTATATTAGAAGTCAGGAATGTTCACTGACACCCTCAGACTGTGTTCACTTTTTAGGTGTACCCGGACAGTATTCACTTTGAAAAGATATTTAATTTCCCAAAAATAACAGAATTCAAATTCATAAGATATGCAAGTGTGCAATATATGTAATAGCTATCTTGCTTGTAAATCTTAGAGCCACTGTTTATTGGCAAAATCATATGAGTACGGGGGTAAAGACTTCCAAGCTTCTCATTTTCTTTGAATGAGTCTTTGAAAGATTGTAATTACTTGGTAAAATTTGAGAGAGATACTTGAGAAAAAGAAAATTCATTGGAACTACTGAGATGGTGTCTCTAATTAGATACTATTTGCAAAATAACAGCTCCGAAGCTTTTTGCTTTTTTACTTACAAGCATAAACCTATTTTGTGTGGTTACTTTCAGTTTTATCACTGTACTACTTTAGCACATATTGTTAGAAATACAGTTTTAAATGAGCAGGATTGGGTTGCTAGGTTCATGGGGTTTCTGAAGTTTTTTGGGGTTTTTTCAACTGCCAACCTGATTAAGACAATGCTTCATTTCTTTACTTTGTTTCTATTTCAAGGGTGATTAGTGATTTTTTTTTTTTTTTTTTTCTTTTTAAGTTCCAATGTGAAGGTTGGTAGGGTTTGGGTTTTTTTTTTTCCTAAGAATAATGTAAAATCAGTTCAATTCACAAACATCTCTCTCTAAATTGGAATTTACATTGAAGAAATTAAAGGGTTGAAAGTGCAAACCACTCCTCTAGGAAATACTTAGGTATATGCAAAATGTTAGGATACAAGCAGCCCAATGCATTCCAATATATGCCTTGGGTATATGTTGAATGTTTATTTAAGTGTTTGCAGGATTGTGAGCCTTAAGATATTCCTTTCATTTGAAAGCAGATAAATGTATTGACAGTATGCTACCTAATTCAAAGGACTGACTAACAAAATAGACATTTGAATTTTTAGAAATTATATAATAACTTCTGAAACAAACAGTAGATTAAAACCGAAAGAGTCCTGTTTTTTGAGATCTTTAAATTCCTCTGACTGCAGTGATGTTTGTTAGCCACTAGTCATCAAAACCTGAATTTTAAGAAAATTGGAAGAGCAATGAATGTTAATTTGAGCAGTTTTCTTACCCTCTGAAATATCTCAGATCATCTTAGCTGAAGGCTGATGTATTAAAGCAACGAATGTCAAAATACACACTAAGTAAGCAAAGTCTTATTATTTATTGATAATTTAGAATTTCTTAAAGATTTTTATACTTTCCTTTAAGTTCGTGTTTTTTCCTTATAGGGTATATTTGCTTGATTTTTTTTTTTTTTTTACTCCTTTTTTTTTTAACCAATCTTTCTGAGGAATGCAAGAATTGTTTTCACGTCAGAGCTCATTTAGAAATCAATTGTTAATCTTTTCCTAACTTAAAAGAGGCATTCAATTCCTTAAACTGATACCTGAGTAAGTCTCTCTCTGAGAAAGGCTTTTATAGCATTCATGTATTTCTAAACTGAATTTTAGGGAGAATACTTTGTATTGATACAATGTAAGTTCCTGTAGAAACTAGAATTTTAAGAACATTAATTTGAAGCAAAAGATACATAGATATGTTAACTGTAGAAGTGATAAGAGTCCAGCACACAGTATAAAATTTGCCTTTAAGCATCATGATTGATTCAACAGATCACATGGATATCTTTATTGTTATTTTCATTTTTAAATTAATTTTTTATTTTTTAAACATTATTCCTGTAAGTAACTCAGTGGAACTTAGCAGGCCTCCTCACATATAAAAATTCAAGCATGCATCAGTGTGTCTCTATATAGCAGACTCAAGTCACTAACAATACTGTATGTATAAAATTCTTAGTGTGCTGAATATTTGCAAGTGGTTAAAAGTAGTTGCACATCCAAATTATGCATATTTAACAACGTTTGCACTCATACACTTCTTGTCAGCCAGCCCTGTTTGGTAGCACAGGGGTCCTAATGTATTCTCAGCATGGCAGATCTCTGCTCATTGACTGTGGTGTTCCTCTGTGTGTTTGCTGGGAGTTTTACACATGCAAAGCACATTGTACTTAGAGTGTAAGTATTCACCACCACTGCAGCATGTATGCAAGCCTGACACATACTGTGCTGGGAGATACCAGCGCTTCCCAGTATGCTGCCAAATTTATTTTTCTAGTATTATAATGTTGATACAAATGAAAATTACAGGGTTGTCTGCACTTTGTTGTATCTAATGATACAAAAATACTTATTTTACAAGATCTTTTTCTTTATAATTATGTAATTGTATTTTAGTAGCACGGTATTTCTTACACATAATGACTGTCATTGTAGTAAGGTAGCATTAGGCATTATAAAACTGAGCAAAACAATTCTGTTTTACATTAGTATTATAAAACGGATTTCTTGGTTTGTTTTGGTTTTTTTTTTTCCCCCGACATTACCTGGTACCTCTGCATTTTCATTGTTAATTATTGCCATCTTGAGACTAATTTTGCTATTCTCACCTACCTTTATTTTATCATTATTTAAAGGTTTTCATTTTATCTTTTTCAAATGTTAGAATTCCAAACACTTGATTTATATTTCTGTCTACCTTATCTTTCTGTGGCATCACTCTCATTTTCCCCATATATGAACACTTGCTTGCCTTTATGATAATACCACCACATTTTTAGAGGCCTTTTTTAATGATTTCTGTCATGCCACATGATCAGCAGTAATTCTTTAAGCCTTTATACTATAAATAGCTCTAATATTGCAAAACAATGTAGAGAAAATGCTGTACAGGTATGACTTCCAGTATTAAACATGTTTGTTTAAAGAGAGTACTTAAGATATTTTTAAAAACTTGAAAACCTAGTTCTTTCTCCTTTGTTGTTTTTATTTTGCTGCCAAAAAGCAAGCTGAAGATCCTCTTGATGGGATTAAATTTATAGCTGCATTTCACTTCATTGGAAGATTTGTGTTAGCAAGGCTCCCAACACATAAAACTAGTTAGATTTCCAAATAAAGGTATGGGCATGAGAGGGCTGAATTTTAAAAAATTGCAGCATCAAGCTGGGACTGTTTTGCAGTTTTAATGGTTGACAGCGTGGTTTTATTAACCCTCTGTTAACTTATTAAGAAAGACACTGCATTGCAGTCCCATCTTGAAGCTTAATAAAAGGATTCTTTGTTACTGTTGGAAGACTCCTTTGTCCTAATTTCTTGTGTGGATATTCAGAATTCAAGTATTACCCTTGGTAGGTGACCTAATGAAAACTTCATTGCTGCTTTTTGAAGAAGGATTTACATAATTTCGTAGGATGTTAACTGCTTCAGTTTGGGTTTCTTGCCCATGTAAATGCAGCTGCACTACTGGTGGTAGTGCAACAAACTAACTTACCAAACGGGTATTTGGAATAGTTTCATAAAATCAGTTCTCACAAAACAAGCTATATAGCCAATATTGCTGGAACAGGATCAGGAAATTCTTCTGGCATGACTATATTTGGTTAGGAATCATGAAGGGTGTGTGATGCATACCAACTTTTCTTCTCGGACAGTGAGGGAATGGACTACTATTCTGAACCGTTTCCTGCCACTGGGAGCATGGAAGAACACCACAGATGGGTCATGCCTGAAATGTTGCATTCATGAATGGAGTCTATTGTTTTCCCATATTTGACAATGCTAAATCAGTAGGATTAAGTAGGACATCTGCACAGAGTTCTTAAAGTGATGTGAAAGTGGCCAGTCTGAGAAAATTGCTAATTGCAGGAGAACAGTTGGGGGGGTTTTAAATGCTGCTTTGTTTTTCAGTCTGTTCTCTGAGCTTCCAGCCTTCTACGTGCCCCCTTCCCAAAACCAAAATTATTAACTATTTATATGCTTTAGAAGCAGCTATGAAGAAAAAAAAAAAAAAATCCTCTTTCTTAGATACTGCTAACACTTACAGCTAAACTGAAGAGTAGTCATTTCTTTATGTGTAAAATACTTCCTGACTGGAAGATTAGTCAGTAGATGTTTCAAAGGAAAGAAATTGATGCTTTCCCTGGTAGCTAAGGTAGCTTATACTCAGATCTTTAAAGTCACTTGAAAATGTCAAGGAAGAACAAAATTGGTTATATTTTTGTCTCCTGTTCCCATCCATTGACACATCAGATATGCTACTAACAGATTTGAAAACAGCAAACTAATCTGAAAGTCAGTCTAGATATCCTGTGTGTTTTCACTAGGATATGCCATTGGATTTGAGACAGTGCTTTAAAAATTGAGAGTGGGAGTTGAAAGGTACCAAATAAATAAGACTGTAATGAAGTGAATGTTGTTTTCCAATTGGGAGACAACAACTGCATTTGATTGTTTTTATCAGTCAGTATAGATTTTAGAATGTACGCATATTACACTTCTTTTTCAAGTGAACCATTTCACAACTTGAAACTGCACATTAAATGCTAGAAAATTTGTTAGGAATTAACATTGTCCTTACAAATGTATCTGTCTGGGGAGAGGGAGAAGGGGGTTAGGGGAGTTGGCAGTGAAGTGATGCCTTCCTAAAATATCCTTCCATCCATCTAATATTTCAAAAACCAAAAGGCCAAATATGGCTCAGGAAGAAAAAATTAAATTTTTAAGATACTAATGATATTAGTTCTGTCTTGAAAAGCTTTGTTTGCCTAGTTGATTTTTGAAGTGCAACCTATCATCAGTCACAGTAAGACAATACTGTTTGCTTTTGGATTTACTCCTAGTGGTAAAATATCAACAAATAGCCTCTTGTTATGATTTCACTGGTACCCCCTACTCCTGACCTCTGGTAATAGATGAGGTTTTTGTTGACATCACAGGAAATTGAACTATAAGCCTCACAGTTAAATACTGCTCTTTACTGAAGCAACAGTTAGTAGTAAATCAGGGTATATAATTTTATCCTAGAAATTTTTAATGTGAATTGATGGGGTTTATAATATATGCAAAATTAAGATTTTCTTTTTTAAATATTCTCAAAGTGTTTTTTACACAAGAGAAAAGAATGGCTGTTTTCAATTTGATCAAACCACCTCCTAGTCTGATACACTGTCTATAATAGTGGCCAGTCAAAAATGCCTAGGAAAAATAAGAACAGATCAAGCATAAAATGAAACTTTCTGGCATGTGGCAGTCCACAGCTCAGGGATTTCCCAAGCTGAAGGTTTTATTTTGAAGGCTTTATTTCATGAATTTCTCATAAATTTTCAACCCTATCAGTATCAAACCTATCAGATCTTTTGATGATCCTGTATTTTATCTACTTTTTTTCCTTTAAGGGATGTTTGTTAATCTTAAGAGAGAAGTAGTTTTAAATTGCACAGATACTTTCTATCTAGTCTTCATTACAAGGGTCATTTTCAAGTAATTTTAGAATCTGTAGCCCTAGTGTAAAGTATTTTAGTGAAACAAATAAAGTGCTTTTAAAAGGGCACAATAATTTGACACACTGATTAAGTAAAGTGATATTTCCAAAAGCCTTGGAACAATGTATTGATACACAGCATGACATGATGATTATTCTTGTTACATTTGGTAGGATGGGCAGAGATTTTGGCCAAAGATACTGGAAGTAGGGGAACTTAGGGGAATCTGGTTTTTAATTTCAAAAACAGAAAGATTTTGTAGATGAAAAAAATATTGAAACAATTAAATTTTTACACTATGCAGATAAAAAGGAAATAACATAGGTCAGGATATTAGGAAAAAAATTGTAATTATCCTAGGATTTTTGGAAATGAAAGTATTTCAACAAATGAACTTGTAAAACTTTTCCCCAAGGAACAGAATCACTTGCTACATATTACTCAACATATGTGAATTTAGTATAACAAGTCTAGAAACGTAAGTCAAAATTCTTCAACAAAACTGAAGAAAGATGTTGTATATTTTAATACTGAAAATAATGATTGTAAATGTTGATTTGAATGTATAGAAATAAACTGGGTTGGGTTTTTCTTTTTTTTTCTTTTTGAGGTTAGAAGAGACAGGCTAGAACCTTTCTGTTCAAATTCTGAAATGAAGTAAAAGTTTTATGTATTCCCTAACAAAATGAAAACCTGCTGTTAAGGTAGTAGCTCCAACAGAATTATAGAATCAGGGAATTTTTTAGATTGGAAAAGAACTTAGTGATCATCGAGTCCAACCATCAATCCAGCATTGCCAAATCCACCTCTCAGTACCATATTCCTAAGCACCACCTCTAAATGTACCCATGATCACTACTACGTTACTATTTCTGGAATGTCTGAATGCATGTGAAGTGATAAAAGAAAAAAGACAAGCGTAACAAATGTTGTCTGTTTCTGCAGATCTTCTCTTGCAAAGTAGATATAATTTAAATACTTTAAATATTTTTAAAAAACTGCCATCTACCTTTCTCATCCACCTTAGATTCAGCACACTTAGAACATGTAAAAACACATGGAATACAAAGCATAAATAATATCTCTTGGGTGAGGTTTGAAATTACCCCTAGGAGAGAGTTAAAGATGAGATGTGTGAATGGAAAAAGTATGAGTGTAATCATTGTCAAATCTGTCCCAAGCAAACAATTTCTACTAAACAGAAAAGAACCACAGAATTGTTAGTGGGTCTGAGCAGCCTGCCCTCTTTTATACTCCTGGTTCAAAACAGTGTTCCTGAAACCAGTATTCCTGATAAAAATAAGCAAATAAAAGAATATATTTTTTCTCATATTGATACTTAAAAATAAGTATAATAAAATTATGCATAGCTTTTGTGTTTTCCATTTTTCTGCAGTTTGTAATGCTAGGTAAAAACTGATTTTTTTTCCTGAGCTGAGCACAAGTCCCTATGTGTTGTAATTTCCTTTTCTGTGACTGTTTTTACCTCTGTCACTTCAATTTTTAAAAATATCCCTTTTTATTTTTCCAAAAATTTATACCTACAATCTCAACATCATAATAAAGGCTATCATGATCCTAAGGTTAACAATATTAAATATGTTTTCTTCATATTTTGATTGTTTACAGTAAGTTATTTTAAAAGTAGAATACGAAAGCAGTGAAAAATATTTACAAACCTTCACGCTAATTTATTCTAAAATAGAATTTCACATGCTAAAATATGTGAAAATTGGTAGATATGTAACCTGCATGTGTTCTTTTTGTGTATCATATTTAATTAACGTAAAAAATATTAATATCAGAACAGCAATGGAATGTAGACTGAATAATTTAGCTTGAGATTATCTAAACTGAAACAAGTGTTTTTCTTTTTTGATACACATCTACAGAAGCATTTTTCCTTTAGTTTGAATATTTGGGAGAGAAGAAATGTTAGGAAAAAAATCTGTGCTCTAAAAAAAAAAACAAACTACCATAAAATCTGGTAGTACTGGTAAGACTTGCTACCACCTCAAACCAGAAGTACTATGTTATTGTACGAAATGCATTTGTTCTGAAATTTTAACTAAAGATTTGTGAGAAAGGAGTCAATCAGTTCATAGTTTTCGCTTCTTGTTTTTGTGGGTTTTTAGAGATTCATTCATTGTAAGTGGAGGAACTTACTGAATTAAGAGGCAGAGAACTTTGTGAAATCTGGTGAGATGAGAGAGAAGGAGATGATACAAGACAGCATAAAGGGGATTAAAAGGTCAAGAGGAAGAAAAGCTAAGTTGTTGACAATTTATGAAGTGATGAAATATGTCTGACTTTAATATTCTGAGTGAGCGGTAACATAAAGAAATTGCAACAGTTCTTCCTGGGTAATACTATTCTTTTTCAGAAGTGGTTAAGGAAAGATTCCATATAAAGAAAGTGATGATACAGGAAGATGCTGATTTTGCCTCCGATTTGCAGTTATTTTTGCTTCTTGGAAGGATCTCCAAGGGGACAGTTTTAAAGTAGGGTTTCCTAGAAATCCCATCCACATCTTAATGGTGCATTTCGTGCAAAATTTTAAAATACCAGTGTTGTCAGCTTTAGGCTCAGGACATCATATTTATCTCAAAAGAAATGAAAAAGGTGGTCTCAGACTTTTCATGCATTCCATAAGGCAGGTGGGGAGCTTAGGGAAGATGACCTGGGAAGTGAGGTTGAGGCAGCCAGCTTTTTTAAGTTAGATGAAAGGAATGCTGGTGGAGCTAGACAATTCCCCATAGTGGGAATTCCTCATAGTGGGACTACGAGGAACAATGATCACTGTCTGCTCCTTCTGAGAATCAGAAGAGGTCACTAGGAAACACTTCTCCCTTAGAAGGGTGCTGGCCAATTTCTCTACTTTTTATGTATCAAGTACAAAAATGAAAGCAAAAGATAGAAAACTAAATGACAAATCACTTTGTGAGACATGAGGCATATTTGAGCCTGCCTCCTCAGAGGAGATTCTGTAGACTACTACAGACTGTAAGTAGACAGGATTTGAGCACAAGGATCTGTGCTGATTTTAATTAAGTTTCTCCAAAAGTGCAGAGATGCTCTTTTCTGGAGAAGTTCCTATCCAAATTTCTTTGACTACTCAGTTTAATTCTAGGCTTCTTTTTCAGTCCAGAGAGTGGTTTTATACCAGTTTGTTGTGGTTAGCTAGTCAACATTTAGAGTTTTCATTTTCTTTGCATAGTGTTTCACACAACAAGGAAACATGTTTTCATACCTGTGTGGACTATATAGTGTTGCTTATTCTACAACTCTTTCAGGAGCCAGTGTAGTTATTATTTCTCTGTATATTAAAGAACAGTTACAAAGATTATATTGAAAAATGAAGATGGGCTCTTTAGCTTTGTTCACTGTCAGAGCCAGCATAGCAGTGGGAATAAGCTTGTATTGTTCATGGGATGTGTAATGTTAGTGCTTTTTACCCCTTTTCAGGAGCACACACACTCAGTCCTGTTCAGAGTAAAGCCTCAGGGTGGTGGCAGTGCTGTTCAGCTCTAGCACAGACATGGCTGATTCACTTCTTTATCTGTGTTCTTTCTGATTTCTAGTACAGTTGTTAGACCACTTCTGATGATTTCGAATTTTGTTGAAATTTTTTGTTTTAAATTTCCATTCCATAGGTCATCCATGATAGTAACCATGCAAGGGTAAGGTTAGAAGAGGAAAAGGACATGCATGAGGTTAGTGTAAATCATGCCATGCACAACATGAGTTTACATTTTTAGTAAACAAGTCCACACTCTAAAATTCTTTGTATGCAATTATTCAAAGGTGGCAGACGTGTACTGGAAAAAAATGGAATTTTAAGCCAAAGAAATAGCAAAGGAATATGGTCCCAATATTAAACAACAGCAAAAACATGCAAATTTTCATTATACATAAATCAGTACTAAAATGCTGAATATATGTCCCCTTTGGAACAGAAGAGTTAGACAAACTAAATACATTTCATGCAGTTATTAGAGATGAAGATACCAAAGCATAAAGGTTCAGACCAAGAAGTAATCAGATTGAAACTTAGAAGACTATTTGTGTTCACTGGGGGCATTGCATTTCCCATGAAATATCCTGACTAGATAAAAACTACTTAATGCAAAACATATTTGACTTTTAGCTTTTTTGATGAGTTGTAGAAAAGACAGTGCTATTCTGCCCACAAAGCTAGGATTTGACTGTTTTCTGTATCCTAAAAAAGGATGAGAGGCTTAGGTACAGATTTCTAGGCACACAGTGGTTTTCTCTGTTAATTTCATGAGCTAACAACAATCAGAGTTACACATTTTCAGCAACAGGAATCTGGTTTAGATTTTTGAAATGTTAAGGTGTTTAGAAGGGTTACTGTAGTTTTTGTGTGCTTCAACTATGTCTGTAAAGCATGTTAATAGGAATAATTTCAAGTGTTCAGAAGAGTTGCTGTTTGAAAACTGTCAGAAATAAAGGTTGCAGTATGACTTTTTTTTTGTCCTTAACTTTCTGACATTCTTTAACCTTCCTGTCTGTTAAACTAAGAAATATAGAGATCTATTAAGCAATTAGCAAATGGAACTGTAAATGTAATAGGACTATGGTCAACATTTCAAAGACACATGCCTAAACTTTCAGTCTCTGAAGAATGTCAATGGGCCAGAGTCATGAATGTGTTTTTTAAAACAAATTTCTTTATTTTCAACCAGAGCAAAATGTCAGATCAAAATAGTATGAGATTTTTCTCCTGACAGCTACATAGAATCATAGAATTGTTTAGGTTGAAAAAGACCTTTAATGTCATCAAGTTCAAAATTAACTCGGCACTGCCATCTTTGCCATTAAACCAGGTTTCCAAGTCTATAGTATTTTGAAGACTTGCAGGAATGGTGATTCTATCACTTGCCTGGACATCCTGTTCCAATGCTTAATCACCCTTTCAGTGAAGAATTTTTTTCCTTATATCTGTTCTAATCCTCCCGTGATGCAAATTGAGACCATTTCCTGTCATCCTGTCTTCTTGTTACCTGGTAGAAAATTTGACACCCACATCACTACAATGTCCTTTCAGGTAATTGTAAGGAACATAAGGTCCCCCACAAGCCTCCTTGTCTCCAGGCTAAAAAACCCCAGCACCCTCACCCACTCCTGATAACGTTTGTGCTCCAGACAATTAAACATCTTCGTCTCCCTTGTCTGGAGCTGCTCCATCACCTCAGTGTCCTTCCTGAATTAGGGGCCCAGAACTGGACACAGCAGTTGAGGTGTGGCCTCACCAGTGCTGAGTACAGGAGAAGAATCCCTTCCCTGGTCCTGCTGGCCACACTTTTTCTGATACAAGCCAGGATGCCATTGGCTCTCTTGGACACTTGGACACACTGCTGGCTGTCCAGCTGCTGTCAAGCAGCAGCACTAGGTCTTTCTCCACTGGATCACTTTGCACCCGCTCTCACTGCATCTGTAGGACTACATGGGATTGGTCTGACCCAAGTGCAGGACTTGGCATAGTAACAGCAACATAGGAAGAAACCCACCTGTATGCAGATTGAGGTTATCTTGTCAGAGACAGAGAGAAATATTCCATTCTCAGTGCTATACTTCGAAAAGGATCAAACGAGCATTGTCATTAATAACATCTTCCTTCCTTCACCAAACAAAATATGGTTTTGATTTCTCTGTCATGAAAAGTTTCTGCAAGCCATGTCTATAGATTTGTCCAGCATTAAGGAATGTTGAGCTTATAACTGGAGCAGTAAACCTGAGTATTTATTTGGAAACAATGTCCTCTATAATCTAGTTTAAATTTCTGCTTATAGCAAATGCTTGGGAAACTTCATTGTTGCAGCCTGATACAAAATCCAAAATTTATAACTGGTATCGCCTATTTTATTCCATTACTTTGCTTTCCAGCCTGTATTTTTCAATGGATCTTAAATTTTCTGTATTTCTCTGTCCCTCTGGAATTCATTAGTTCTACATTACAAAGGGGGCAGTTTGATGTAAGAATGTTTGTATTATTTCCATTTTAAACTGAGATGTCCAATCAACACCTGCAGACTTTGTATGCATTATTTTACTCTGCATGCTGCCCAGGAAGTATAGGCTAATGATGGTTTTGATTGAGTAAACATTTTCAAGTGAGGTTTTACTGTATATATTCCCAGCGCTAAATGAACAAAACAAGTTAATCACCCTGCCACATCTTTCCTTGTGAAACCAGCTTGCTCTGAATTTTATTAATTTTTTTTACTCTTTAGATCTCTGCTATTCAGACTGTTCATAACCACATATACATTTATAGGTAAAGCGGATTATTTTTTGTTATTTTAGCAATAAAACACTTTTATCTAAAAAATAAGTTTCACCTAAACATATTGTGATGGCATTGTCCCTATAAATGTGAGCACTGATATTTATAAATCTTGTACATAGCAAAGATTATAAGAGTTCTCACCAGGAATGTGTTACAGACTGTTTTATAAAATGTTACAAAAAAGTACCCATTCTGTTAGATGAAACCATTTCAAATTTCTTTCATTACTTGAAGACATAACATTGTCTTTACAGATCTTTTGAAGGCAGGATTTTTTTAGGTAGTTGAAAAAATTCTTCCAATATTTGAAAAGATCAACTAAAAGAGATGGCTGGTAACAGAACTTCAGGGCAAACCCCAAGAGGGTTTTGATCCACAATCCCTTAAGGTGCTGTACATTTGTGTTTTCATTCATACCAGTGCCTTCAAATACTTGGCAAGTTTGAAAAATATGGGGTTTTTATTTCACACTAAAGGTCTCATTCAGAGAGGCACTGTACAACAGTATATCCTCTTTATGTTGCTCTTCTAGGGAGTCAAGAAATGGTGTGGCCTAATGAGGTGCTACATAGGTTATCAACAGGATTGTAGGATGCACATCAATAGCTTTACATGAGAGGCAAACTTAAAAGACGTAAAAAAAATTAGGTGAAGAGTTAGTACTGTATGATATCATTTTCCAGGAAGAGAAAGTTCAATAATAATACCAAATAAAAAATAACAAATAACAAAAGTAAATTCTTACTGAGGTATTGTGTTCTTTCTGATTAATTTATGATTGCTAAAGAAATTATTTCATCTATTAAATATTTAGATATTTTTGTAATCTTCAGAGCTAACAAGTATTTTTAAGAAATTTAAAATAATTCATTTGAAGTAGTGTATGTGACTATTTTCAAAAGACCTAAGGAAAACAGTAACGTTTATGAAAAGCAATAAGCATAGGTTTAATGTTTTAAATCTTTTTAAATGTGACCGTGATTGAGCCAAAAATTATTACACGATATATATTTATTGTCACTCTGCATATTCTTCAAAATAATTTCTTTATTTCTGTGGAACACACGTCAGTATTTTTGCTTATTTGGCATGGATACTTGTGAATTAATTGAAGTTGGTCTGTAACATTGGAGTATAATTTTCTGCTACTTTTAATTAGTCTTTCATACTATGTATCCTTCAGTGACATATCAATTTAAGATTGAGCTTAGTCTGGTAGCTTGAAGCCAAATGTGATCTTTTCTTTTATAATTAATATATTTTTAGGTAGAGGAAAAAGTAAAAAGGATTAATAAATCATAAGGTTCCTCTTAATGTTAAACAAATCTAATCACTCAGCCTTTAGACATAATACTTGATGAAGTCTTACATTGAAAAATATATACTGAGGCAGATTGGTTTACAGTTAAATGCCTGAGATGATATAATGAGATATGACATGTTAATATATAGTTTTCACCATATCCCTGTCCTCTCTTGCAATTGGAAACTTTTCACTGAATTACTTGATTTTTGAAGACACGGAAAAATTGAATTCTGAGTATGCAGTTTAGGAGAAATCTGATGTTTCAAATGCTGCATCTGAAAATACAGCTATGATGAAAATACAGAGTGGTTAGGTAACAAATGCACTTGCATTCTGTCAGGATAGCAGTAGGACTGTGTCTCCCCTGATACATCTTTGCAGTTTAGCTATAGGAAAAACTGAGGTGTGTAGCATAAACACATGAAAAGCTTACAGTACTGAGAGCAGATCAAAGCTCTGTCTTGCACAATATTGTGTTTGATCAATTATGAATATCTATAGAATAGTTTGGAAACAGGCAAGTATGTATTGATAGCTCCATGCCTCCTTCCACTAGGTGTCTGAATCCACTTCCAAATTCACTGCTGTTTTTCTATCAATGGGTCTAATTCATTTGCAGTCTAATTTTTTGTGAGATAAAGTTTTTGGTTGTTTTGAGTGTGTGACCCCCTAACTTCATTCAAAATTCCCTGATATTTGCATTAGAAAAGGCAATGAATTAAGTTTTGCTAGGTGACTTTCTCCATATCACACACGAATTTCTAGATAGCCATCAAGCAGACTCCAGACATAGAATTTCCAGGCTTACTAGTTCTGGCAGACATTGTCTGATGCATTTCAGTTACAGGGAGTGTATGGCATCTGAATTGTAAATAGCCTATGGTAGTGCCTGAGGCCATAAAAAGTAACTTGAAAATCTTCATGAAATCATAGAATCATAGAAGCAGTTTGGGTTGGAAGGGACTTTTAAAAGTCATCTAGTTTAACCCCCTAAAACAAGCAGGGACATTTTAGCTAGATTTGGTTTCTCAAAGCCCATCAACCTGGCCTTAAACACTTCTAGGGACGGGCATCTAGCACCTCTCAGGGTAACTTGTTCCAGTGCCTCACCACCCTCACAGGGAAGAGTTTCTTTCAAATATTGAATATTAATCTGCCCTTTTACAGTTTAAAGCTCCTTGTCCCTCTCATTATAAGCCCTCGTAAAAAGGGCTCTCTCTTCAGCTATCCTATAAGCCCACTTTACATACTGAAGGTCGCCATGAGGTCTCCTGGGAGGCTTCTCTTCTCCAGGCTGAACAATCCCAATTCTCCCAGCCTATCCTCTTAGATGAAGTGCTCCTTCCCTTGGATCGTTTTCATGGTCTTCCTCTGGATCTGCTTTTGTGTGCTGAGGAGTTCAGTGCTGGGAGGAATGCAGTCTTCCATGTGGTGTCACATGAGGGCAGAGTAGAAGGACACAATTACTTCCCTTAACCAGCTGGTCACGCTCCTTTTGATGCGGCCCAGGATGTGACTGGCTTTCTGAAAGTGCAACTGCACGTTGCTGGCTCATGTAGAACTCTTCATCCACCAGCACCCTCAAGTCCTTCTCAGCAGGGCTGCTCTCCTACACTACAGCTAGCTGTGCTACTTTTCCAGGAGATATTGAGGTGNCCCCCTCACACAAAAAAAAAAGAAAAACAAATTAAAAAAAAAAGAAAACAACAACAACAAAAAAAGGACTTTGCTTTCCTGTCACACTGCAGCTTTATGTCAGCTGCTGTTGAGGAGAAAAATGTGCTACTTTTCCAGGAGATATTGAGGTGGTTGAAGTCCCCCAGCAGGAAGAAGCCTTCAAGCCTCATGCCTCCTGTAGCTGGAGGAGGAAGGCTTCATCAATAATCATCTTTATCTGTAATAGACATCAACCACAAAGTTCCCTTTGTTGCCAGTCTCCAATTCTTGCCCAATCAGACGTACATTGTTTTGGTTCAGTTACTTTGCAGAGTATTTCACCTTGATTGTGTTTGCATCTAATCAGGATTAAAATAAGGTACTCTAAATAATGACTTCCTGTCAAAGATTTTGCTTTGTAAACCATACTCTGGTTAAAAAAAAGGTCTTCAAAGGAAAACTTTTGGAGAACCAGAATAGATTTGGAAGTTTCCAAGTGGTTTTAGATCTAAAGAAAAAAAGACACATCTCTGTTCCTCAACTGTCCATCAGGACTGCCATACAGATGCACAAACTATGAAAGGAACACTCAAACTCTGTGCAGAATATTGAATACACAGTTATATTCAAAAGAATTATTGGCATTTTACTTGCATACATATGCATGCATTTTTTGTATTTGTATCCATATATAAATGTTGGATGTTAAATCTTCTTTGTGATTACCCTTAGAAATTCAGATTTAACTTACAGAGGACCATTTCTCACCTACTTGTAAAAAAGCCATCCTTGTATTTTTTTTCAATAGTGCTGGCTTTGAAACTTGGTATCATCTCAGAAGAACACATCTAATACCATGCTTTGTCAGTTGTTGAAGTTAACTTTAACCCTGGGTCTTGGAAAGCTTTTCAGAACAATGTTTCACATTTCCCCTACATGATAATAGTTCCATAGATCATTTATTTAGTGATTAATATAATCTGCTGTTAGAAATATACTTGTATTTCCAATTTGAAATATTAATAGATTAGACTTGATGATCTCAAAGGTCTTTTCCAACCTAGTTCATTCTGTGATTCTGTGATATTTAGGAATGCATATAATAAATTGCAGTCAGAGCAAATGAGAGTACTGCTAATCATTTATATATATATATATTTATTTATATATTTATATAGATATAAAGAAATTTGAGATAAAAGTTATTAGAGCTGTTTCATTTCTGTCTATATTTGTCTTAATAATCAAGGTAGTTTAAGAGTACATGTGTTTTGGTTCCATTTCAGTGCAGCTGTACAATTCAGAAGAAACTGCTTCTGAGTTACTGTTCTGGGTTATGATGCTAATCTTGCAGCTGTCTCTCTAGCTGTGAGTACTCATAAACCTCACAGGCTGTAGTCAGAAGAGTAAGTTGGAGAAGTTAGAAATCCAGAGAAAATTGGCAGATGTGATATATTATATGGAATTACAGCAGTCAGAAGATTTTATATGAAGGAGAATTCCATGCATTTGAAATATATGTTGGTGTGTGTTGCTCTTAGGAGGTGTGTACCACATGACAGATACACAGAGTATTTTTTTAATAATAGTCTGATAATTTTGATAATCATTTAATAGAAAATTATTAGGCTCAAGTTTGCCTGGATCTTAAATAAGTTCTTATTTATAGGAAAAATATGGATTTTTTCAATCTGAGTTCATCAACAAAAGAGAAATACTCTGATACCCTGTCTGGTAACATATAGATAGAAATGGTTTTGTACTTGGCTAGAAGAACTCACAGCTGATCTCATTGAATAAACTGTGAGTTCTATTCTTTTAACACCCTATGAAGCCATAAAAAGTGTTTCTGTGTGAATTTATTAAAGGTGTGGGATCCACCACCATATTTACAAATTAAAACCCAAGAAATAGCTTAAAAGCTCTTATCTTCTGAATACACTAGAAAATACCATTTGGGGTTCTTTTCGTACATGAAATAGTGATCAAGCTGTATGTGTAGCTGGCTGAAGAATTTAGTGATCCTTCTTAATTTCATCATCAATATTTACAGCATGTTGTAAAGGATCTGAACTATCATGGATGCACTAATTATTCAAAAAAATTATTTAAAGTATTTCTGCAAATAATTCTTGGTTTGTATCCTATTTATATCATCTTCAAAATATGGAGTTTCCATTCTGTGTTGGATTGCAGTTGTCCTGCTTCAACACACATAAACACATCTCACCTTTCATTGAATTAAGAAAGACATAATATTATCAAGCTTCTATGCATATATTATTTTATTAAAATGAGGAATCCATTTTCATGGCTATTATGTAAAATATAAAAAGGAACAAGTATTTCAAGAAACTGTATAAAATTAAGAATATTAATATAAATCTTGAAGTATTTTTCTGAGTTTAGGGATGTATATATGAATTAGCCACAGAGAAATTCAGCTGCATGGATGGTATGGAATTCAACTTAATAATGTCTGTGTAATAAATCATAGAAATCATAGGGACCTTTTTGTATTTTCAGCATTTTGTTCTGTAATTTGTTATTAACACTACCTTGCTTGTGTATAATCAGCCATTAGATTGAAATAATACACTGTGCCAATTTCTTCTTTGGTTGAGAGCTGTGATGTACAGTCAAGTTGTGAGGAAAAGCAAAAATTAAAACAAAGTATAAATGAAATAGATTGAAACCCTGTAATGTTTTGGGCCTTAACTAAGTACAGATACAGTATACAATTCTGTAAAACAGTCTTAAAAATTCTAGTTTTCATTAAAGTTGGATTTAGGCCTACGTTTTCTGACATTAAATATTTTAATGATATGCACACACATCATGGAGTTGTTTTTTTCTTTCATGAAAGTACTTATCTTATTCTAAAACTTTAGCAAAAAGAAACACTGCTAACATAGATGTGTGTCTCAATTTGTACATGGAACTTTTCTACTTTCAAAATCAGAATTGCTGTGATTAGATATATTTTGCAGTTTACTGACATGAGTGACTATCTGGCAGTCTCTTCTATTATCTTGTTTTCCAGTTTTCATTATTTCTCCATAAAAACCTAACAGTTTTTACTGCTTTATGGAGAAGTTTCTTGCTGCAGCACTGCACAGAAGGAAATTTCAACATCAGCTGTGAAAAAGGAGACAGGAATATCAGATATTTAGTAGCTAGAATGCAAGAAATGAAAAAAAACACCACTGGAATGTTAGAGTTCTAGCATAAAATGATCTGTGTACTTTTTTATTTCCTGTATTGTGACATTCAAGGGGTGTAATACTTGAACTAGGTTCTCTGATCCTTCTATTGGTTAAATAAATAAATGCATAAAATATTGATAGAGCTCATGCAAAACTACCACTGTTCTCAGACTTCTGTGTGTAAGCACCCACAGGGTGCTTCAAAAATCTAACATTCTGTGTCGAAATCAAATTCTTTTAATAATCCCCAGTGTTCCATCCTGATGCCATCTTTCGGCTGTGTCTAATTCATGAAAGACAATTTCAACCAGCACAGACTACTTTAAAATACTCTTTATACTTCATTTAATAACGAGATGTTAATTTTTGAATATGTGCTAGTCAAAAGAAAACCAGATGTTGAAAATTAGTAACTTGGGGTTTTGTTCAATACTTGTAACTTTACGGTAATTTGTATCACATGAATTGACCTCTTCCACGATTATTGCTGTGCTGAATGAGAATCTTTAACTAAGAGGTAGCAGTTATTCCTCTTCTCTTACAACACTAGGTTGGTTGGGAGTGTTGGTCTGCTGGATGGTAGAAGCACTCTACTAAAGGATCTGGACAGGCTGGGTCAATGGGCCAAGGTCAATTGTATGAGATTAAATAAGGCCAGGTGCCCTAAATTGTGTTTAACCTGGAGAACAGAAGGCTCAGGGAAGACCTTATCGCTCTCTACAGCTGCCTGAAATGAGATTGTAGTGGAGTGCGGGTCCGTGTCTTCTCCCAGGTAACAAGTGACAGGATGAGAAAAAATGTCCTTGAGTTGCACCAGGGAAGATGGATTGGGTATTAGGATATTTTTTTTTACAGGAAGGGTTGTAAAGCATTGGGACAGACTGCCCAGGGAAGCGGTGGAGCCATCATCCCTGGAAGTGCTCAAAAAAAACTGTGGATATAGCACATGAGTACGTGGTTTGGTGGTGAAGGTGGTGGTAGTGTTTCTAGGCTGATGGTTGGACTTGATGATCATAAAAGTCTTTTCCTGCCTAAACAGTTCTATGCTTCTAATGCTATGAATGCAGGTGATGAGGTGACTTTGGCAGTTAGACACACTATTGCCTTCTGTTTTCATAAGGTTTTCAGACACATCTGGACATGTTTTTATATTACTTATTTTTTATTGGTTTGGTAAAATACAGTTAAGCACATATTCTTTTTGACAAGCAGCAAAGCACTATTGTAAAGTGAAACACAGGGCAATAGACACTAAATCACAGATACACTGCTGTATCCTGGAATACACAAAGGTTAAGTCCTGAGTCTAAAATAATTTTCTGAAGTGGGATAATGAACTGTGGGATAGTGCATCTTTCCCAACTACTGCAGTCAGCTAGAATGTAAAGTGGAGAGAGAATTCCTTCCTGCTGAAAAAGACCCAGTAATCTGTTGAGATTGTAAATTTGTTTTAAGTTACTACTCCTAAGAAAACTTGGAATTTCAATTCCAGATCCTATAATAAGAACTGGATTGTGGAAACAGGGCAGAATAGTACAGATCTGTAATCATAAGCTCTGATTCCAGTAGTTCAGAATAAAGAAGAATTTTTCTAACTTCATGTGGATTTAAAGGTTTAGAATGATGAGATGATGAGGGAAAATGAGCAAACAATAGTTTGACAATAGTTTAATATTGTCATTTTGGAATAAGTAAAATATTCCAGATTTTTCTAGTTCATAGAGATTAATTACTAGCAAAGTTTGTTTACCTTTATATTGTACAAAACCTTAGGTTGCCATAGTTGCTTAAGTAAATTAAAATTAGAAAATATGGACAGTTTATATCAGGTTTCTTAGGGTGCTAGTCTCTCCTCTTTGATTCTATTTTATCCTAATAGCCCTGCCATGATTTATGAACCTGAAAAAAGGGAGAATGTAATCTGCTAGTGTGAAGTATTTCCTCCCTAGAACAAAGAAGAAGCTATAAAATTACATTGTCTTTTTTCTGCTCTTGGCATAGAATGTGCAACACCACCCCTTACACAATCAATCTAATGAAAATAAAAAAAAAAGTCCAGACCTAGATAAACTTCAGGAAGTTGTAAGGAAAATAATGGAACTGAGTGAAGAAATCAAATGTTAAAAGAAACATGCTGTTAGCTATAAAGAGCACAGTGTAATACTCAGAAAAATAACAGTTGATATCTTAGTCTAAATCAACCTCTTGAAGGGATTAAAACCTGATGTAGAAGCATCTATGATGCTTCTACTGTAAATAGAAATCATGCCTAGAAATATATGTCTGGTGCCTTTGAAAATGAGTATTTCTAAAATGTCTTTAATATATACTTTTTCTGTTGTCCTCTTCTTTCTTAAGAAAGCTTCTTCTGTCTCAGGAAATGACATTCTATAAACGGATCTCACTGGTCAGGATTAGTTTCCAGTATTGAAGAATGCATTAATATTCCAGAACAACTCAGTTTGAGTGATTAGAACATTTCCTCTGAGTCTTCACCTGTGCTATTTATTGCCGGTTATATACATTTATTATCACATCTTGAACTTAGTATCTTCCACAGCTTTTGTTTACCACTATGCATAGTGACTATATTCCTTCTCAGATTACATTTGGGAAGGCTAAACAGAATAAATATTTTCAGCCTTTTCAGTTCATAAACACAGTACTCAATGCATACATTCTGATTGTTTAGTTCATATGCGCATGACTCTGAATTTTGCATTTTCACATTTGATTTCATTTAGTTATGTTCTGTTATTGTAGCTGACTAACTCATAAAGCACTTCCTGTAAGAACTTTCATGGTTTATATCTGTTGAAAATAAAGAAATTGTGTAAGTGACCTACCCTGATACACTCCATTTTACCTGACTCATTAAGGTTATACAGAAGGTCCACCTTATTTAAAGAGCTCCACTAGAAATCTTTCTTCTGACTGTAGCCAGATTCTTCTCTGTATCATAATTCTTCTCTGCACTCCCATCTTCAGCTTAACTTTCTCTGAAGCCAATATCAAATCTGTCGCATTTCTGGTTTAAAAATAAAACTATTTAGCTCACTTAGAATCAGTCAGATTGCCATCACAGAAAATAGCAAATGGCAAATATGAAAATCTCCTTTTGGTATGTTTTTTTTTTTCCCTTTTACCATGTCCTTAAATCTTTTTTACTTCAATATTTGCTGAAGTCTTGTTTCTTTCATAGTTTCATCCCAAAACTGTAAATAAAATTACAGTAGGTTTCTTAATACATTTCAGTTATGGAGGTACATACTGCTGAATTACTCTTTAAACAAGGAGCTTATCAATGGTTCTGTTTCATGATCCCTACTACATCTGTTGACATTAGAAAAACTGAAATAAACAAAGAATGTACTCAAGTCTGTAGTAATGTAGTACTTAGATTTCATATGCTCTATTTAGAAAATTATTTCAGGTTTTGTACAATTTCTGGAATGAAAGATTATTTGAAGGAGTGGAGTTTGAAAAGAACTGTATGCCAACCCCATGACATGTGGCAAACAGGTGAGCTGAGGCTCAAGGCTAATCCCACATGCTGCTACCTGTGCAATGCACACTGAGTCCTATAGAACATCCACTCTATATGCATCCATTCCTCATGGATCACAGATCTCTTTCCAGCCCTTACAAAGAAAGTTTTGAATAAAACCTCACTCTGTATGATGTTTGTTTCCAATTATCACATACAACATAAGATGAAGTTATGACAAGCACATTACAGTTATAATGTGCCAATAAATTATATGCTTCCATATAATCAAGCATATGCATACCTAAAACAAAGTTGCAAACTGAAATGAAAACAAAATAAATGCCAAAATAATGCCAGAGAGCATCTCTACCATATGTGAACCCGAGCAAGTTGTTTTGTGGAAATACTCTATAAAGAAAATGTGTTTACCATGATCTGTGATTGACTTCAGTTTGTGCTTGTAACTAATCCACTCACACTGCAGCCAGTATTATGTACTTAGTGACAAAGCACTTTATTTACATTAAAATCTGTTCTGTCACCTAAGCCCCTAAACAGCATAATGAGCTTGCAGCATTTTTGACAGCATATACATAGTTCTGTTTAATGTTAATTGCCTGGATACAACTTAAAATTGATTTAAAAACCCAGAAATTCTTTCACTCAAACATGAACATGTTTCATTTAGAATAAAAGAAATACCCTAAGCAATACTAGAAATAACTGTTAAGAAGCCTAAATTTACAGGAGATAACATTATCAATATATGTTGTATGCATCTAGTTGGTGAGTTTCAAAGATCTAATGTATTAAACATCCAGTCCTTAAAGCAAAGCATATGTATAAATGCATTATACAGCAAATTCAAGATTAGAACCTATGAATTTTATTCTTAGTTGATTCTCTGGGACCTATATATTTTTATGAAGAAGTTTCTAAACATCTGGCATTTGCTAAATTAATGGTGGTTGGATTTCAAGAAATTAGAATAATTATAGTATAGTAGCTCCAGGTAATATGTGAAAATCCTGGGTTTAGGAACTGAGGTCTAACCTCTGTAAAATTAGAATTTACAACAAACTGCTTTAAAAGATCACTGAAAGCTCTGTATGGGCTATCCATTTTATTTATTAATTGAAACTCAAGAAATTCACATATTCCTGAATTCAAATGTAAACTACTATGTGCTTTAATTTAGCACATACGGTAATTCTTTATGCTAACATATTTTCAATAAAAATATTAGCATTGCATTAGAAAATGTTATAATTTTAAAAGGTGTTCCATTTTCTCCATAATTTTCTCCAGTCTTAATTCTGTCTGCAAAGATATTTCAGAATTCACAATTTTTACCGTGGTCCTATTTACATTAGTATCTAACAAGGAATTCTAAGAGTATGCAATAATCAACATAAAGTTCTTGCTGATATAAAGTGTTTGCCTGTCATAACTGTGTGAGTTTCCTGTTCTGTTCTTAAGCACTGAGTTTGACAGATATGCTCTGTGCCATCAGTGGCTTGCTCTGATCTGTGTGAAGGTGAAGCTGCCACAGTAATCTGTTTCAAAGAACTTCCAAATTTGACTGCAACAATAGAATATATCCAGAGGAAAAGATACTGCAATAGTGAATATACTTTAAGAACAGGACTACTTATTAATATATTTTAAGGAGAAAAAATACAAAAGATATATTTTTGTATTTGTATATTCCTTCTGTAAGTTGTTTTCCCATTTTGCCATATTGCAAATACGAGAATGAACAGCAGTGTAGAGATTCAATGTGTAGGAGTCTTTTACAGCTGATTTTTAACTTTTAAAGAACATTTATATGATACAGGGTAGAGTTCAGCTACTTTGACTCAGACTTATAACAGTGTTAATTTGGCCTTTTTCAAAGACTTGAAAATTCTGCAGGTAAAATGAAGCAGGTCCATTCTTAGCCCATTCTCAAGCTCTTGGGTACAGTACAGCAGCAGGAATTAAGGGTCACAGGGCTCCTGCACAAGTGATAGGGAAGGATTATTCATAAGAGAATGTCAACCCAAAGAAAGCATTAAATACATCAAGATATGATAGGAATCAGTTACATTGACACAGATTTAAGTTTTTCTTCAAAATGTTATCAGTTTTGTCTTTGCTCTTGCAACAAGACCTGTACTCTATAATTTGGTCCTCCTTCTGAAGAAATGCTTGCTTAATAGGTCCTCTGTAAAATCCTCAGAAAGATTTCACTGAGTTTTCCTTCATATCATTAATAGTTACCTTCAGTACTGCAATTTTATATGCAAACAGAATTGTCAGAAAATAAGTAACTTTTCCCTTTCCTACTCTAAACTTATTTGTAAGACCTTGAACCTGGTAGCTGGATTAGGTGCGCAGTAATTATTCTAGGGTCTATTTTATTGATTATCTGTTCTCCTCATTAGCATCTACTAATATATCATGCAAATAAATACTAATTTCAATTTTCAAGTACTTCAGATAATTTCTAATGTTTAAGATTTTTGTGGAGACCATCATATTGCCCACATCCAAGAGGGATAGAAAAAGCAATGTAAAATACGTCTTGAATTTTTCTTTTTTTTTTTTCTTTTGTGATTACTACCTCATATAGAACACTAAGGAATTCCTTGCTGTTCTGCTTCAATCTCTGCTTTATTTGTCATATAAAATTGTTTTGTTGTAATTACAGAATATATGATTGACTAGTACAGTCAAGAAGCCACATATCTGTATTAAGAATCAAGAGGAGCATTCCAGTCTCCAAAAACTTTAAATTCCGATGCATGATAACTTTCTACAGTATTTGGAAAATTGTCTTAGGATATGGAAATCAGGCTATTTTGGAGAAGAGAGAGAGCAGCTGAAATATTCTGCCTTGCTCTGCTTGTTGAAGTCATAATTGGGTTAGCATTCACTTACTCCCTCTTCTGAAATAGCACTACCTCATACCAAATTATCAAGGCAACATTTTCCAACAGTTTTGCCTACAAAACACTGAGCTACTGGATCAAAGCTGTGTCTTGGAGAGCTTTACTACAGTTATCCTAATTTTCTGCCCAACTTAGTATTAGTTTTATAGCATATAAGAGGTAGGTGTTCATAAGCAACAAGTGTCATTTGAAGAAATAAATTACTTGCATTAACCTCTTATTTGGTAATGATGTAAAAAGCAATTTTTTTTTCTCCACTGGAAAAGGTGTCTGAAATCTTCAAGACATGTAAGAATGTACGATATGTCTGTATAACATCACTGTCACAGCAGCAGTATATGAATGGGAACAAAGTTTGAATAATTTTTGATTTATCACAGCTTTTTAAATAATTTTTGCTTGGAGGAGAAAAAGGAATTAATGTGAATTTATTATATTTTAAATTTACTGTATTGTAAATATTGTAAACATTTGTGTTCCCAAGTGTTACAAGAAAGATTTCAGCTTCTGTTCAGGAAAAAGAAATCAATAAAGGAAGTCAGACATAACAAATGAGAATTTCAGGCCCAGTGACAGTAGATAGACCTGGGTGCCTTATATTCACACACCTTTCGATCAAGTAATATGTGTACTGCAGTGGAAAAAACTGAAGACACTCTAGCAGCCAAGTAGATTTTGATCACTTTTGTTCATAAATGTGACTCATATTTCAATAGCCACTTTTTTCTAAGCTAGTGATCTTCCCTAAACTTTACAGTGAGTGCTCACTGAACTTAAAGGAGCCTTTACTCATTCTACAAACAGACATGAAATACTCATCCTTGATCACACTTGTTTTTTTCTTAAATATCAGATACTGTCTCTTTGTTGCAGTTTTTTTCTTTTGTTGTTTTGTCCAATGTTCTTTGCATTCTACAGAACAAATATGCCTACATTTGTTTTATTTAATGGTTTTTGTTCATTCATCTTTCTTGATGATTACTCCTATGCTTTTTGTTGATTGCATGGCAATTAACATACTGTATGCAAATAAAAATAAACATGATAAATACAGTCATAAATCTCCCTAGTTTTCTGAAGGGAAGGCTAAGGAGAGCTCACTCTTTTGTAATAAGGATACAAGGCATAGTAGGGACTGCCTATTCTTTTGGTTGTTTGTAATGATAAGACTGCACCCATGTAAACAACGCACTGGTGGAAATAAATGAATAGCCTCTGGTCATGCTGCTCTTGTGCCAGTATGGTGTCTTACTGGATCTAAGATATGACCATTATTTGTTATGAATTTTGTCCAGATTGGAGCATAATGGGTGGGCTCTGTGCAATCTGTAGAGGTTGTATGTTACATGTTCTAGGTGTGAAATGATGGCATTCGCATATGAGTGTTTCAAACCTGCTGATGTAATGTGGGACAACTGTGGAAAGTAGAGAGTCAGCCTTGGTCCACTGTTCTCTGTATCACCTGCTCAGCATGACCTCTGGAATGGACTGTGCCTTATGCTGCACCCAGGTTTTACATAAAACAAAACCAAAACCAAAAAATCTAGGAAAGAAATAATATCTGACTTGAAGCGGTATTACTTGAAGGCGTAGTCAAAGCCCTAGTTTGTTCCTGCTAGATCTGCTTTGTCATTGCCATTTCCAGTTGAGCTGACTGGGTCCTTTTTCTACCTCTCTACTAGTGAGAACAGTTGTTGACCCATGCAGAACACATACTGTGCTTCCCCCTCCAAGGATGAAAAGCAGCTTTGTTAGCTGTATTGTCTCAGGTCTCCCAGAGGCATCATAACTATCAGGCAGAGTACTACCCAGAAGTTGTGGGAGCAGTGCTTCCTTGCTACACCTTTTTTGGCTTTTTTTTTTAATGCTACAGGAATTGTAAATAACATTCCTTAAAACATCTCCATCTCTAGTTTCTCTAGGGAAAAGCTCTAAAAAAATACATTTCATATGGTCATTTGTAGCCAGAAGTACCAGTTTTAAAAACACAGCATGGAGGAAACAGGTGAAAATTGAATCTTTTTGCTTTCAACAGAGAGGGGTACTGAAAGTCACTCTAAAAGAGATATTAAAAAATAAATTGGTTTAGATTTTAGCTCTCTAGGAAGTCACCTTAGAGACGACTTTCTGAAACACTGTCTTGTCTCCTACCCCCTTTAAGTTGATTTTGTGTGATAATCCCTGGAATTCAAATCTAGGGAGATAGTTTTTTCATTCCTTTTATATTCATTTGAGATTATTAATTATATCAGCACTTGCTCTTTTCTTGGGAGCATCAAACATATGTATTGTAACCAGTTGTTACAATATTTTACAGCAATAGTCATCACGGAAAATTACTGTTCTATGCATTATCAGATTTCTAAAATTTTGCAGGGTTGTGAATATTTATAGTTAATGAAAGAGGGTTGCCAAGAAAATACAAATACTTCAATATGTATATTCTTTAATTTTTAGACAATATGTAAATAATGATTTTGAGAAACCAAAAATACTTTCTGCTTTATTCATATTTTGATAATATACTTCTCTTTGCTCTTTCAGTAATTAAGTCTTATGACATTCCAGAAAGCATAAATCCTGCTGAGATGTTTAGGTTTGATGCAAACTATTGATGTACAAACAAAATATAAAAAAAGGAAACAAAATACACCAGAATCATAGCAAGCTGTTTTTCTTTTACCTTTGAAAGAAAATTGAATGGTAAAGTAGTATGGCCTACTGAAACTGTTCTAGCCTTGTTGTTAACTAGAACCTCCTTTTGAAATTCATTGCCTTCAATTACATTTTTAAAAGAATTTTAATTATGTGCCTGAAAAGAATAAAGATGCTTCAGGCTCCATTTGTTTATCGTGGAAGGCCTAAAAAAAATGAGGACAGAGCTTCCCAGCTCATGCAGGGGTTACAGAGAGAGAGAGATGACTTTTAATTCGACAAGTTCAGAGAGATTTCTTAGTTTGACGCGCACAGCAGGGGGTCTTTGAGTGCCTGGCAATACTTCAGCATTCTGAGCTTTGAAAGTCTTTCCCTGCAGCAGAAATTGTATCAAAAGCCAGTGATAATATTCCCTGCAAGGTAAAGGACCCTATTGAAGATTTCTAGAGCTGTTTATTTATTCATCACAGTTTTTTCTTTTAGGACGTATAAGACGTATAGGTAAAAATTCACACAAATGCTAAGAAAATGAAATAAATAAAAAAAAATAAATGGGGACCTCTCATTAATCCTTCAATTTTCCCTTAAGTTTTCTGTAGGCTGCATTCACCTATAAAATTTCCTGTCATTCCCTGCCATGTATTCTGCATGCAATCTTCACTTCAAATCTCAGCTTTTCCTCATTTTTATCAGAATTATAATTTTTGTCTGCCTTCTACCACCAGCTGAGGACATAAGATGTTTATGGCCATCTTTTTCCACTAAACCCTGAACGTGATTGATTGATTTTATGGAAGAACATTCAATTCCATAGGGGTCTTTTTAAATCTTATTTTTAAAGTAGATTTGAGCTATTTCAAAGCCAAGATTAAAGTGTCATTTATATTCCAGAGATCAGACTTTTAATGTCTTGACATTATGCTTATTTGAAAAGTATACATATATGTTTTTATTTCTGGTTTTGTTTTGTTTTGTCTCTGCAGCAGAGCTGGGAGTGTGAGACTACGCCAACCTTTCCCTTGTGTAATGTCAATGTCGGCTATCACTTTGGCAGAATCACCCAGCTCAGTGAAGACAGAAAACCCCTCCTTTCCTCCTGTTTTTTCATCTGCTGGTGGCATTCCAAGTGACCTTCCCTCATAAATATTGGTGAGTGACCACATGGGGAAAGCAGTTCCTTCGTGCAAAGAAACTTGTTTCAAAAAGCTGTGTTGACCAGAGGGGTTTCCATTTTTTCTCAAAGTTTCAAAAAACCCCACATATGCAGGTGTTGCTTGTAGGGCTTTTTTCCCCTTCTTTAAATAATAATTTGAGTTATTTAACATCACTTATTTCTTTAGACCTATAAGAATTTATAGAACACTACCATGTGCTAGCTATTCGAGCTATGAGAACCAGCCTTTCAAAATATTGTTTTACAGAGAGAAGTGTTTCCTGAGAGCATAAAAGATTTTTCCTCTCTTCCTGTTACTTTCTCATGGCTAAGAGGTCTAGAATGCTATAAATTTATCATAACACCCCAAATATGTCAAGATGAAAGTTTCCCAAGTGTAGGAATTAAGGAAGATAATTAGAGGCCTTTTAATTTGGGGACCTTTCTGGCTTGGGAGGTATGCCTAGAGTGAAATCACAGCACTGCAGAAATTTTGATACCTTCAGGGCAGTCCAGGGATGATGTTGTAACTTTAGTAGTTCCATAAGGCTAAGTTGCATAGTTCAGTACTGAAAAAAACTTTTCAGGTCATTTGAGGCTATCAGAGCAGATTTACCCCACTTAAGAGATGTTCAGTCTTAAAATCAGGTGTGTAGATAGTGAAATGGTCACCCATGGCTCAGGAATATTTACAGTATCATAAAACATAACAATATAAACTACAGGAACAGATACAAAAAATATTTAACCTTGCTTGGAACAGTTTGGAAGCTGTAAATATGTGCAGGATCTAAGACTGCAAATTATTTAAGTGTTGGTTACACATATTAAAACCAAGACATGGACAAGAAAAGTCATTTAGCTGTCATTCAGTATTAGCTATGTATTGCAATTATCTCCTATTCAGACAACAGTGATGTATCACTTATGACTATATGATATGTAATGTTAATTTTTTTTCTTTTTTTTTTCTTAACCATGTGGGTACTTGAAGTATGTCAGTTTAAAGGACCAGAGCATCTTCAAAAGAAATCTTAATTAGGAGCATTGTGGCATCAGCCTAATAAAATAATGCCTTTTGATTAATGGAACATTTTCAGGAAAAAGAAAGGCTGGCATACCTACTATATCAATCGCTCTGCTTAAAGAGTGAACAGTGGTGCTATTTATAAGTTCTAAGTTCCTCAAGTGTGTGTTAGAATTGTCACTGATTTCTGTGACTACTGGTAATCAGGGGACAGAATGAAGAGAAAGAAGAGGGGAAGAAATTACTAGAATTCAGTAATGTGTATACTCTCAATGTTCTTTCTTTGTTTCTGTATCAACTCTGTGATAGAGTTGTGGCTACTTAGTAATTTGGGGGTTTGCATTTGGGTACAGGCAAACAGGTAAATCAGTATCAGGATTGGTTTTGAGGATTTGTGTGAATCTCATAGAACTGAAGTAGAATGTAACATCTCGTCTGTTAATTGACGGTAAGATTGCGTACCATTGGAAACATGAAGCAATGAGAGAGAGCATTCATCTTTTGAGGAAGACCTTCTATAACTGTGTTTCCATTTGAAACTTCTCTGTCAACTCATTTTTTATATCTTTAGAGGATGTTTAATCGATTTATAGTAGCTTTATGGAATAACTTGCTGTTTGATCATACTATGATATTTTGCATATGTAGCTGCTTTCTTTTGAAATGGGCAGGACAGAACTATACACAGTCCAACAGTTAAGGACCCTGATTTTCTCCTTCCTTCCATGCCAGATTCCAAGCATAGGCATACAGTTCACAACTCGTTATTTTAAGTTATAATGACATTTTTGGAAATCTTGCAAAAGCAGGTGGTATACTAATAACAGGTAATTAGGTGATCATAAGTTCTGTTGGTACCACAGCAACTACTTCATCCTCGCAAAGAGAGTGAAGCAGCTTTGTAGTAGTTAGGATGTTACCTGCAAGGATCAAATATAATCATTATCATTTATCAGTACATAACATATCTGTGAGATCAAAAAAAAGGTGGCTTTTTATTTTTGACTACATCCATGATAGAAAGAAGTGACCAAGTATGCCAAAAATTTGTAATATTATATTTTCCTGTTTTAATTTCTTTTTTATACAACCATGTGCTTCAGTGTGATCTACCAGATGGTTCTAGATTCAGTAATTCACTGCCTCTATTGCATTTTGCACATATTTGATATTTCGTTCAAATTTGACATTTTACAAAGGGTAAAGGGACTTAATTTTAAAAAATGAGAGGCATAAATTGATAAATATATTAAATATTGTATAAATGTAAATATTCCCTCCATGTAAAAAAAGTGGGATTAACACATTTTGGTTTTGACCTATTGCATCAGAGTGGGCTTAATCCACCTCTGATTATTTTATTGGTTTTTCTTAAAACCTCAACTATTTATCAGGAGTTTGGTGAAAAATCCAGTGGAAGTTCTAACACAGAAGTTTTAAAGGCAAGTTTACCCCTTTGAAGCCTATAGCTCTGAACCTTTATGAAGACATTTCCCTGCAACTAGGTTCAAATATCCATTGAATGTGCACAGTGCATTAACTTCCAGGAATATAAACTGTCGTTAGTCTTAAAAAGTGTTGCTCTCACATAAGTAAACGACTTTGCTGTAAAAGAATGCACATTCTTCTTTCAGTCCTTATGGTTTTTCTTAGTTTTGGTTTGTTTGGGTTTTGTTATATCTAAATTCTTAGGAATCTGATGAAACTGGGATCATAGAAAAGTTGCATAGTCTGCCAACTAGCAGAAACATGATGCTTGAGGTGGTAGAGCTAATAAAGCCAGCTCTGTTTTCTTTGTACTCTAAGGTCACCAATTTCAACTGCAGCCCTGATCTCCCTATTCCCTTATTACTGTCTTTGCCTGAGAAACAACAGAGCTGTGCTTAGTCTGCAGCTCCCTGAATGCTGAGTAGCCCAGCCATCTCCTATCCACATTCCTGTCCCTGGGGATATGAATTTAGGTCTCCATCCTTGAAACTTGTAAGGGTCTTAATTATCTTTAAGACTGGATTTTTTTCTCTGATTTGCTGAACATGTGACAATCATCCAGCTAAAAAATTGCCATGTGAAGGGAGATAGGACATACATATAAACTGCAGGTTTAGCCTTAGGTAAGGCTAAAATATGCAGGCATTAAAAAAGATACAAGAAATAGCTGGGATCTCCATGCTGAGATTGGGGTTAAGAGACAGCTCAGTTAAAAAAAAGTTTCCACAAATGTTTGAGGTTTTTTAATTAAATAGCTAGTTTTTGTGAATGATATTATGAGTATTCATTCCTTTTTAGGTATTTTGTTTGTTCAAATAGCAGATAAAACAAAATTTTTCGCTCTGTCCAAGGCTTTTAAATTAAAAAATATGTTAAAGAGAATTACTGAGGTTTACTTGAGATTTTACAGTGATTGGTTAGTTAGGTTGTCCCAAATGCCCATGTGCAAGTCTAATTAACCAATAAGAATTAGGAAGTTGTTAGTGATTGTTTACATTAAGTGTTCAGAGATGAAAGAAATTAATACATAATTCTGAGTCATATCAAATCACAAAAAAGCTGGTAAATACTTGAATAACATCTGCAATTTCTCAGATGTGTCATAAAAATTAATTTTAGCACCTTGCTAACAAAATAGAAAAAATTATATGCACACATGAAAATCACGAACATGAGTTATTCCTTTTCTAAGGTAGATATAATTTTTATTATATGATTTGTTTGAGTACAAGGAAAACTAAAATCTGAATGGTGTTGTTATTTTCTCTATGAAAATATGAGGCAATCTAAGTTTACTCCTGTGTAAAGGAAGTAAATGAGAGGGCTCTGAAGAGATGGCAAAAGCCTTCTGAGTGACAGCATTTAGGAAGCACAGGCTATTCATATGGTAATACTTTCAGGTAATTCGGTAGCTGTCTGATCTGCTATTCAAACATCCAGGTCAAAGTTATTATGCATATATTCTTGTTACTTGGTTACAATTACACAGCAAAGTTAAAATAAAGCCATCATTATTCAGATGTCTTTTTGCAAGAGGAGGGAAGAAAATATTTCATAAATTTGTTTTCTGTTGTTTGTTTCTCCTTTTGCTTTCTATTTTATGTCAAAAGAAATTTATTCTTATTTTCAGTTCAGACTAGATGCATTTTTAATTGAAGATTTGTACTTATGGAACTGTGAATTTTATGATTTTATGGTGCCTTTAATAAAAGACTTGTGTATGAGTACCACAGAGGATGATGACATCTCTTAGGTTTCAAGCATCTGCTACTAGGACTGTCACCCAAGTCTGTATTACGTGCTGTGAACTAAGTGACAAGTTTCAGCATAAAATGCTAAAAGGAGTCTTGCCCTAAGTGTGGGGATAAGAGATGTGCCACAAATCTCATAGTTTTNAGACTTGTGTATGAGTACCACAGAGGATGATGACATCACTTAGGTTTCAAGCATCTGCTACTAGGACTGTCACCCAAGTCTGTATTACGTGCTGTGAACTAAGTGACAAGTTTCAGCATAAAATGCTAAAAGGAGTCTTGCCGTAAGTGTGGGGATAAGAGATGTGCCACAAATCTCATAGTTTTCGGCTACCAAGAGGCATCTTTGTCAGAGCAGGAGTTGCAGGTGACTAGAAGTAGAGTAAATGTGAGAACGCTCAAAGGTTAAGGGTGCCCATATTGATAACTAAAGCTTTAGCTCAGCTGCCATTCACAGCCTTAGAATTCTGTCCGTGCTGTGTCAGTCTGTGTGTCTCTGGTGGCACGCACTGGCTGTCCCACCATGGGCATCGTAAGGGAATCAAGCTTCTGAACAAGTTCCATTTAGACACACAGTCTAGACACCATTCTTAAAGAAGTCTCCTCTGTTCATCACTAATGTTGAGAAACTTGAGGATATGAAAGGGAATAGAAGGATCACAGGGAACACAACTGCAGCCTTGTGGTTAGTACAGTCTCCATAGAAAACAAGGGAGAGGTCCCAGTCTCAGTTTTAAGGACTGCTCATGCATTTTTTACTGAATAGTCATTGGAAAAAGACTTTTCAACTTCAGAAATTGACTTTTTGTAACAGAAAATGTTGACTTAACAAAGATCACCTAAAACTCACATAAAATAGAATTAAGATTTTATTTGGTTTTGTATGTTACAGATACAAGCCTTTGGAAGCAAATACACTTTTTCAATTTTTTTTTTTTTTTTTAACTTAACTGGTAAGGAAAAAAAGATACCTTCTATATCCTACAGTACACTTTGCTTCACATGAATCCAGGGATTCATGTCAGGAACACGAATCGTTCAATTAGGGCTTTTTTTCTTCAGTACTCAATCTCTTTCTGTCAGGTATACAGCTTTTCTATTCATGCTTTTCTGTTTGCTTCACTAAATTATCGTTAAAAGACATTCTGGACCTTTGACTGTGTAAGACTTAGAGAAACTTTACATGTACATTACCAAAGTGATCTGGCGAAAGTCAGATTTGCTGTGAAGTAATTCCTGTGACTCTTTAGTGTACATGATATTTTGATTTTGAATACATGCCAGTTATCCATACCAAACCAGCAAAAAATATGTAAACAAATAGAATGCAATTAATAGGCAAAAATGAGGAATTTAAGGGAAAGGAGTTGTGGTTTTTTTCAGTACGAGTTGTTGCTTTTATTCCTGGTAACTTCTGATTGACGTAGCCATTGCATTACTGCTAAAGCGAAATGAATGGAGCATCGGTTTGCACTTAGACTTTTGAATCATCAGCGAGCTGTGACCAACTGACCCTGACCAGCAACCAAACTGAAGGTTTGCCAGCCAGCTACATCTACATTAATGAGTTTCTTGCACAGCTAAATATTCAAGCAGTCTAAAGCAGACATCGGAGATGAAGATACTCTAAAAGAATTATATTCTTCTTTTAATGTCCCACTTCAGCCACTTGCAAGGTTTTCATGGTTTACAGTTTTATTCATCTCTGTCTCTGTTAGACTACACACAATTGTGTTACCACGTTTTACAGTCCTAGCTCAGGAACTGAATCTGCTAACTGATGTGCTAAGGTAACATTAGCACTTGCAGACTAAAGGACTAAATGATAAAGGTCTTCCTCTCTTCTGTGTCCACAGCAATATATGCTAACAAATTTCCCCCGCAGTAATTTAAAGCATGAATTTAAGCATATCTGGAAATCCAATTAGTCCTCAATCAAATTCTCTATTCTGCTAGTGCTAGACTTCTCTTAACTCCAATGCAATTCAGTTTGTGTGTGCTTGCACTGACTCTGTGGGCCAGTATAAAAGGCAAATTCAGACAGACACAACAGGAGCCAGATTCTCTGTTCATGGCCAACTGATAGGACAAGGGCTAATGGCTTTAAACTTAAAGAGGTTAGGTTTAGATTAGATATTAGGAAGAAATTCTTTACTGTGAGGGTGGTAAGGCACTTCAACAGGTTGCCCAGAGAGGTTATGGAATCCACATCCCTGAGGTGTTCAAGGCCAGGCTGAACTGGGCTCTGAGTAACCTGGACTAGTGAAAAGTGTCACTGTTCGTGGCAGGGGTTTGAACAAGATGATCTTTAAGTCCCCTTCCAATCCAAACCTATTTGTCTACCTTAGAAAAAGAAAGAAAAAGGCTGTTTCCCTCTCAGTTAATTTTTAAATATACTCACATGCCAGATAAATAAAATTTCAAAATTCATTCATACTAAAGATCTTTATCATATTTGTAAAGAAAACTTGTGCTTTGGCTGATGGGGTCTAATGAGAAGCATATAAGGTTATAGGCATACTTTATGCTTTACTGTTTTCTGATGCCAATATTAATAGTGATTCTTTAATACATAATTGATTTCTGTGTCGGCATGAAATTCTGAAATTAAGTGTACATATCAATCAATTAAAAAGACAATAATATAGAAATTAAATAGCTAATTTTTTGTCTTCATGCTAAATGAGCTATAACTCCGGTTTAATATTTTAAAAATGGTAGATAGCAAATTTGAACATGATTTTCAACACTGAGGAACCTATGGTTTATTTGTTTTCAGATTTGAAAATTCACTTAGCTTCAGGAAAAGTCTCAAAACCATTGTCAAGTTTTTGCTTCAGACAATAAATTAGTGAATGTTACGTTCATAGCAAACTAAGGTCCCAGTCTTGAAGCTATCCTAATTCCTCAAAAACTTCCATGCAGGCAGAGTGGTTTTCAGCTTGTGGGTGGTTATAAAGGCAAGGCCTTTGCTCTGTTGAGACTCGCCCTTACTGTGTTAGGGCAGAGCTGTACCAGGGGAATACTGAGGTCAAGCTAGCTTCAGGCATGGGTAAATGCTAAGTTACCAGCAGCTGAACACTTGGATGATGTATTTTCCCAGCCAAGTGTCTCTGCACTTTCTAACAAGAGAGAAACTAGATTCAAATAAATGCACATCTTTTTTTTTCCAATTAAAAAAAAAAGAAATTAAATAATAGAAAGGCCCACCAAAAAAATATTTCTCTGAAAAACTCCATAAATATTTTATTTAACTGACCAGTTCTTCCTGTTTCCTTTAAAAATGAAATTAGCTGATAATATCCTGGGATATATTTGTGTTAAAGGTCATATTAAACAAAAGTCAAATCTAGACTATCTGAGAAGTCTGGAGAAGATGTTTAATGCAAATTTTTTGTGGAAAAAAGATGTGTGTCACTGCAGGTCATCTCTGAATATTCTTGTTGGGGTTTCTCTGTTGGATATGCAATCTCAGCTAAATGTTTTGAAGAGGAGGAATCAAATAAATTGCCCTATTTTGGGTCTTTCTCATCTGTATACAGTTGTGCAGCTCTAGTAGACCTGAAAATTGCCCAGAGACAAACTTAAAAAATAGAGTGCTTTTGAGGCAGAAAATTGCTTTTCTGCAGCATGGTCTAAGGGACAGGATGTGACAGGAGGACAAGGAGTTGTCACTATGTAGTGATATTGTAAGGCATAGCTTACATAACAAAAAGGATCATTTGTCTCTTTTTTCTTTCATTTTAAACTGCAAGAGATTTAATTGAAACAGTTGGAGGTATCACCCCTAAATCAAGAACAAGCCATTATAATTTACAATTAAAACTGAAAGTTCTACCCTTAACCCACTTCTAATAGCTACTCATTGCAGAGTGCATGTGGGATAGATGCCTGTCCACTATATTAGAAGCCTTATTCTCAAAAGGAAGAGGGAAAAAAAAAAACAACTCATTGTACATGCATGTCAAATATTAGCTTGATTCTTGTAGTATAATAAGAAAAGAAAGTGGTTTGTGCTTTTGATTAGTCTCTTGATGTTTCAGAGTGGTTTTGTATGGCTTAATTTTCCTTTTTATGGCAGTTTGTACATATAAAACAAAATGAGGAAAGGAGGGGAGGGGGAAAGAAATGTGCCATTTATATACCTGGGATATGAGGCCTCCTTTGGGCCCATTATACATTAATGGTTGAGCTGAGATTTATTAGGATATGTATATTAATCTTTATACACATTCACATACTATAATTGTTCCTTTGGTGCTATAATGTGATTAGCTGTGAATTTGTGCAATATTAACAATAATATGGATTTCCATATTACAGAACAGTAATAACAAATGGTTATTAAAAATGCATGTAAAGTATGGGATGTGAAAGCACTTCTAAATTCTCAGTAATCCGATTATGTTCTGTTGTTTTTAAATACCAAAATGGTTAAGTCTTTACTGTAAAGTAAAATCTAGTATGAAAAAATTGAAAATGTTATATTACACAGAAGTGAACAAGTGCATCTAAAGCTGTCTTAAAGAAGGGTTATTGTCTGTTTCTCATAGACAGCTGAGATGTGGATTTTTGTATTACTATTATTTGAATATGTAGCAAAAATAGAATATAGAAGGTAACAGAAAATTCAGCATTGATACCTCTCTACAGCAAAACTGAAGGGATCTTCCCTCCTCACATCTGTAATCATATGATAATTCCACGTGTAAGGCAATTATTTTGTGCTTTAAAGATATAGTATTGTAGGTATATAGAAAGGAAGAACTATTAATTCTAATTTTGTGAACCTAATTTTTTTTATTATTTCTCCTAAGCTAAATATTTTTTTTAATTTCTTAAATGGTAAAAAATAGAGAAGCCACTTTTTTTCACATAGTTTGTGACAATAGTACCTCTGTGGGGCACAGGATTGTACACGCTCACCTGTTTCTCTCCTTTTTTTTTGTGATTGGATATGACAGCTACTTATAGCATAATCCTGATACCACCACGGGAGTGGGCTCAATCCCTGTATGAGCCATTCACTTAAGAGTTGGACTCCATGACTCTGGTGTGTCCCTTAAAACTCAGAATGTTTTGTGATCTGTGGTCTAGAAGTTCCTGGACTTGGCTTTGAGAGAGACAGAGGATGAACATTGAGACCTTCTTATATTCTCTTCATAGAATACATACTCCTTCCCCAAAAAGTTGGAAGCTTTACTCTCAAGTGATTTTCATAAGGTAGTGATACTTTTTGAGTAAAGGTTTGTTTACCCTCCCTTCATGACCCCATAGTGGGAAGGTATTTCTTTGACCCCTCTTTCCTGAATCATGAATTCCTATCTGTACCTTGTGCATATCTGTGGGAATACAAGAAATTTCTTATAGCATCCACCATTTGCCAGATTTGTAGATTTAAGACTCAGTCTTTGATGATTTCCAAAAGTCTTGGTATAATCACAGTTCCCACTTTTCTTTCATCTGATCTACATTCTAAAATTTATTAATAGATTGCATTCTGTAAAATCTGACCATAATGGCTCATTTTTATCTTCATCTTTTAGAAATGCTCCTTTCCCAACTTCAGTGTTTTTTGGTCCTACAGGCCCCCAATTTCCTGATGGGATGTGTCCTTGATAAACACAAGGTAAAACAGGGATTTTTTGTTGTTCACTTCAAAGGTGTTCTTTAGACTTCCTTTGTTTTTGTCATTTGATTTTATTTGGAAATACAATTTCCCCATATTTCCAATGTATCCTCAAATATTCAAAAATCTTACCAAATAAACCATGTTAAGTAAGTTAGGTGCAGGATTTCTAGCTGTTTTATTTTTATACAAACTGTAGAAAAAAGCCACCTACCTTAATTCTGCTCATGGTATTATGCAATTTAAGTAGAGGGACTTTTTTCATGCATTTTACATGAAGATGATGAGTATTCCATTGTATTCAAATGCTTGTGGAATTGCTGGAAAATGACATACAGCAGGTGGGCCAGTGTCATTTGTGAAAGTCTCTCTGAGCTGCAACTTGAGCTGCTGCTATTTCTCACTGGCATACCATACAGCTTCAAGGCAATTACTCTTCTCTTGCTTAGCCATTGCATTTTATTTTGCTGTAAATCAATCCTTTATTTTCAGTTCTTGTTTGTTCTATTATTTGCTTCTGCTTACTAGTTTGTGACTGCAAAGGGAAACAAGTAAAAGGTGACCATTAGAAGTCTAGTTCTCTGCAGTGTAGTTTCAACAACAAGGGCAGGGGTAGTCCATGGCTTTTATCCAAAGTGCCTTCTCTCATGTTTGATTGGACTTGAAGGATTTTCTTCTATCTTTGTGGCATTCTAATTAAATATTTATTTTCTTTTATTTTATTTTATTTTAGCTACGTCACAGCTAAAGCTGTTGTAGCTTCACTATAGCTGTTGCAAAGTCTCCCTCAATATTTTACAGTGCTTTCCCATAATTTTAATGGTAACTTTGGGAATGTGTACAGCCAGGTACTGAATCAATATTGTCACTTACTTACCATTATGGATTAAAAACTAATATTAGAAATTAATTTAAACTGTAAGAATATGTATATTCATTTAAAAATATATTGGAGAAATAGCTAAAGTGCATTTCATAGCTGTTTACATGACTGACATAATTAGTATTGAAAAGGAACCCCAAATATTTTATGTAATGAAATTACACAACCTGCTTTTTTGATTTTGAGCAAACTTATATTATCTGTTTTATTTAAATTTTCAGTTATATAATCTGGAGAAGACCATTTTATAATTATGAACATAGTGTTTTAAATAAAATTAAGTAGAAGATTAGAATGCCTTATGTTGGAACATTGATTACCCAATTATATTTGTGTCATGCTCTTCTCTTCAACTGTTAAATTTAAAACTAAGATAGTCTTTCAGAAGCTGTGGAGCTTGCATTTCCAGAAGTTAGAAAAGGATATTTTTCAACTGTCTCGGGAAGTTTTGTTGTTTCAGCTGAATGAACACCATTAGTTTTGATTCTCGTTCGCGATCCATAAATACCTCATAATCTTTACGAAATTATAAAACTGGTCATAATACCTCTGAAATTAAGCCATTTTCTTTTCCCTGGATGGGAACACTCTGAAGGCTTTGCAAGCAGTGCAGGATGCATTGGCTTAATTCTCCAGTGAAAATCCACTGCTTCATATTTACCCTTATGCAGCAATTTCAGTAGGAATGTTTTTACATGACTGATCTTTGATTTTGAGTGGTTATTAATCTTAAATTCTATTACATTTCATAGTCATTTTTATAATATTAGTATTTATAATAATAACACTATCATGTTTTGAAAGTACCTCCTTGTCTCCTGACAAATTTATTTCCCAGTATTGCAGCAGCCTTTTTGTCTGTTGAGTTGCCATTTCCCAGGTAAAGGAAGTGACATTTTTGAATTATCTGGAGAAATTTGCTTGGAAATGTGCATTCACTATTAGAGACCATATTCAGCTACTTAAACTATACTTCAGTGTCTTACGGTGTGGTTAGTAAGTCACAACTCTCTTTAATTTGAATAATTTTCAAGGTAGTGGGGTACATACTGTGGTGCATCCTTCTTCAACATGTGCTGCAGATCTTTGCTGATTATTTGACATGAGTTTGAGTGTTGCCTAATGTGTCGCCTGCTGGTGCAGCTGCTCAGGGTGTGTCAGTCCAGAAGAGTGGGGCTTAAGGCCAGAAGGAAGCATCCTGTACTGGTAGCTGGACTTGAAGATAGTCTGTTTCCTCTGATGTCAGAACACTCTGGCACATCACTTGGGCTTGGCAAACAGAGCTGATGTTTTAATGGTAGTTGCTGTGTGTGAGTACACAGACCCTTTGGAATAGCAGAGCCATGTTCGGTCACTACGACCATTCTCAGCAGTCCCTTACTGATGCTTGTGACACATAACTTATGCAACAATCACCTTTTAAAGTGTGTGAGCTCTCCTGGATGACAAAATTACAGTTTTTTAGTATTCTTAACAATACTGTAAAATACACAAAGTTATCTAAAACACAGCTGGAACATTCCTATGCATTATTTGTATACTAATTTAATTTGAAAATGTGACTTCTCTGTTTCCTAAAATAATGATCATTCTTAAATTTTCAGAACTCACTGTGGATGTTAAAGTGTCTGATTGAGTTCAAAATAGGTTAAAACTAAGTCATACACTGAAAATTAATTAATAATGTTTATCTCTGATTTTAGATGTGCAGTCGTGACTGTATGCAGCAAATTAATCAAACTGCAACAGTTCTGCTACAGAACTTAGGTCTGATACTTGTACAACTTAGGCAAAGAGGAGAGGAAAAAGGATAAAAATTCTGAGTATATAAGTACATAAATGTTCCCATTAAGCAAATCTAATGCATTGCATCTTATGCTTCAGAAGGTACCTTGTCATGCTGTGTAGAATACTTTTTGTTTTCTCTATCTTCCCTGCTTCTTCTTTCTTCACTTCTCTTTTTCCTTTGTCCTAAATTACTTTGTTTTAAAGACACTGACAGTTGCTGACTACTACAATAATAGGAAGAAGTCAATTCTATTCTTCTAATGAACCAGATTTTTGTGAAGCAGTGATCTGTCCCAGTTCACAATACAGATTTAAGAAATTACATTTCAGGAGACATGTACATTCAAAGTAACAGTGAAATAATCAGTGCCTTTCATGTGACCACACGCATTAATTTACTTTCAACAGAAATAATTTGAGATCTTTATCAAGATAGTCTAATAATGGTATTTTTTTATATGTTTGGTCATTTGTCCTACTTTTGCCTAGTTACCAGATAATGTCTCCTACTTTCCACTAAAAAAACTTACTTCATGACTGAAAACAAAATTATCCATCTTTCCATATTTACATCTATGAATTACTTCCTTGACAAGAGGAATGTAAGCACAGATACATTTAACTTTGCAAGTTATTTTCTAAATTTTCCAAATAATGTAATTTATTCTGTTCCTTCTATCCTCTAGTAGTCTTCTAGCCTAATTTAATTTTTTAACGCATTCATATTATTTATAGCAAAGAACAGAGTGCAATGTATTTAGCAGAGAACTGTAGGCTCTCAGGGTGAACAAAAGAAAGATAAAATGTCTCTTGGTTTTTCAACTCTTTTCTGTCAGAATAAAATTTGACTCAGTGTGGAGACAACCTACATGCAGCCTTTCTCCACCCGCCTACCAGCCCAATGGAGTTTTCTTTTGACTCAGCTGGATATTGCTGCTGCTTTCAGATACAGAATTATTTTCTTTGATTTTGTACTGTGTAACTGGATAAAGAGCAAGGAGGGGAGAGATGAGGCACACAGTAACTGCATTATTGTCACGATCACAGCTTGACCATAATCTTGTGGACACAATTACTATTTTTGTTTATAATTAAGAAGAAAAACCCCTTAAGTATGTCTTAGTAATACGAGTGCTGTTAAAGATTCTAGAGTGTGAAACCTAAAGAATCTATATATAAAGAATGATTTCAAACTGATCAAAATCTGAATTGACCTTCAATTCAGAAAGGAAAGAACAGATTGTGCTCTGCCCTTATGAATGAAGTAGTTCCAGCTTTCTCTGTCACTTTGCAAATAATATAATCTTTGATTAATGATATAATCAGTTTCCTTTATGATGTGTTTAAGGTTCCTTGAGTGTTTTTAGGAATACTATGCTATAAGCCATAGTACCTAAATTATTTTATACCACTGTTTATTGTTTTTGTTGCCTGGACAGCAGAAATGTGAAGAGAAAAGTGACATGAGGCCTCTCCAATGTTTGGGCATCAGAATATCCATGGACAAATACAGTATCTTCATGTAGTGGAACAAAGATAATTCTTTTGTCTAGTTTCTCTAAGGGTGCATTGACTCTTTCAATGCATACATCCCAAAAAGGGATGGAATATAAGAAGGTACCCCATTTTCTTGAGGTACCAGTGGACTCTTCTTGATTTACCGTAGGTATCAAAGATAGACTGTGTCAAATGAGTCTGTTCTGACATATCACTATTGTGTCTAATTTGTGAGCCTTTCCAATTTTTTTTTTTTTTTTTTTTNTTTTTTTTTTTTTTTTTTTTTTTAACTGTGGGCATGTAATACCTTCAAATACCAGCAGAAGTACTGATAATATGTGTGTTATGGACAGGAGTTCTTTTAGCCCTTGAAAAAGTACTCAGTGAAAATGAAATTGACCCACTGTGCCTTGTGCTAAAGACAATATAACCACCTAATTAGAAATAAAAGCATTGTTGTTTTAGTAGTGTCATCCTGATGAGTATTTGAATTTTAAAGGAAATAGCAAAACAAAAATCTACCAGAGGAGAAATTGGCTGTCTCAGTTATTGTCCAACATGCATGCTTTTGAATTATTTCATTTCTTTCATTTACCCAATTCACCTGCAAAAGTGAACAGAAAAAGGAAATGTTTCTTTTTTTTCTCTATGTGGACGGACCAAGCTTCCTCTAATTTCGGTGATTAAAAAGAGAGAAAATAACGTAATTTTTCACCTAAATGTTTCTGTAGTGTTATAGTGAGGAAATAATCCTTCTGATATGAGTCTTTGCTGCAAGAAAAAAAGATACATTAATATTGAGAGTTTAATTTTAAACTGTTTTAAACTGTAGTTTATATGTTGTCTTTTACCAATGGCTATATGTTGCAGTTCAGTCTGTCTTTCCTTGGAAAAGAAAGACAACAAAAAAATAAAGAAAACAAACAAAGAAAAAGTGTTACTGTGGATACAACAAAAAATATTAACCATAATTTAGTCAAAGTGTGCAACTACTCCTTTAATGAAGCTGCTACAGAATTAGAACAAACATTATATTGAGAACCAAACAACCAGGGTTTGCTCTGGTAATTTCAAGTGCTGTAAAAATTCATATATATGCACCAAAATGAACTCTGTTAAATAAAGGCTGATGAGTACACATACCTAATTGCTGTAGTTTTACCCTGCAGTACAAGAGGTGTTTACTAGCAAGAGCATCAGAAATTGAGTGATTTTCCCAGTACTGCAGTTCAGATAGTCAATAAAAAACAGAACCTGAAAATTGAACCTCCTTGCTAAAAACTTTGCACCTCTTAATAATAATGTCTGAACAAGTGTTAAATCCAAATATTGTAAGATGCCTTCATGGCATTTTAACATTCATCAGACCAAAACTACTTTGTTTTCATGCAGCGGTAGGCAAAATTTGTATATAACACGTGCCTTCCTGTGTTTCATGCCTAACGCAGGCATTCCATAACTTGTAGTACCAGTTGTAATGTATCTCTCTTTTGTTTTTGCATAACTCTTTTCTGAAAAAACAGCAGCTCTGAATTGATATCTTTAAAATTACTTAAATCTCTTTAAACATATGACTTGCATACAATTTCAAATAAAAGCTACCTACCTATATTAATCCCTTTTTATATGAATTCATAATTTAGTGGTAATAATTTAAAATTCCTTGACACTGAAAATGGGCTTTGCAGTGCTCTGTATCATGTAGTTTGCAACTTTCCATAGAAGTCATTCTGTCTTAGTTGTGTTTTTCCTGCTAAGAAGTTGTTCGCAACCTTAAAGAAATCTCTTTGTTTCACTGTCCTTTTATTAGGTAGCAACAAGGATAATTTTATTAGAACATCCCATATTATTTAAGAAAAAATATTTTTAAAATTACATGTATTCCCTTTTCTTACTGTCATATGCATGGGTTGATGTTCCATGTTGTTATCAATGCTTTCAGAATTCAGCCTGAAGCCAAAAAAAAGGATGTAACGAATTCCTTGTCACACCACTGTCACTGTTCTTGGGTTTTATGTCAACTCCTTCATACTTTTCACAAGTCAGTTCATCAGCTTTCTCTCCAAAATTCCAGATGATCATTATAGCACAGATCTGGTTCAGCCCAGTCACCTGTGTGTTTTCCATTTTAAATGAGTTCTCATTGATTTCTCTCAATGAACTGTATTAGTATTTCTGAATGCAATATAGACATTGCTTTTGTAGAACTTTAAAAAATTATTTTTAAAAAGTGTAATTAAGGACATGCAAACAATTGCAAACACTTGCGCTCTTACAATCTGCTTGTACAAACACCATAACCTGATTATGGCATTTTGACATCTGTAGTTTAAATTCTGCATATAGTCTTTACTTTCTGGTTGGGTTTTGTTGTTGTTGTTGTTGTTTTGGAGTTTTTTACAGACTACTCAATGAGAGCACTGAGTTTGCTTCCTTTGAAGAGGTTAGGTAATTTCTCAGCAGAATTTATTTGTTTTGGAATGTGATCTTAAAGCCTGATGCTTTCAGAATCACACAGATATGCATAATTTTATGAAGAATATTATTTTTTTTATAAATTAACTTACAGTTGTGTTTTGCGTAGTGTTTTTATGACAAATTGTTGATGTGGTACATGTAGGAGAGAAAAGAAGAGGACTCTTGAACAAAATCAGGCATTTGGAAGGATGTTTTTATACACATGATTAGTTAAGACAAAACATGGGAATACCTCTCTTGCAGGAAACAACTGTGACAAAAAATTGCCTAAATTTTATATTACTTATGTTTGCTGACACTGGACTCAGGGTAGCCCTAGTCATGTCATGGAGCTTTTGTGTAAGCTGGATCCATGAGGGAACATTTCAAAGCCATGTGCTTTTGCATACTGTCCACATAATGAACAGAGCTTCCATTTCAACTTAATTCCTCTCAGTGCATGGCCAGATCAGAGCTTTTCTTATTGTGATTCTTGAAGTCTGCTCTAGTCCACTGCTTCTTTGTAGCATCTTGATGATTCTGCATTAGTTACCTGCTTTTCCATCAGTCTTGGACATTTCTTTTCCTACCTTGGCTTTTAAACCAAACTGAATTCCTAGCTTCATGCATGTGTCTTTGATACTGTGTGAGCCTTTGAAGCCCTCCTCCCTAAAAACCTGCTCCAGTTTCTTTGAAGAAATCAGGGAAAATATTGTGTCTCTTGACCTATTCTCTTAACTCTGTCATGCCATCTTTAGAACAGGACATGAAGAGATGTTGGCATCAGAGCCACTTCAAAGCCACATGAAGCACCTCAGTTAAGTTATGGGCAGGTGGAAAGAAGAAACATAGCATCATGTGTTAAACTCAGCTTCCTTTAGTAGCAGTAAACCCTTGTAATTCTTCTGAGACCACAAAAGTCCTCCAAAGGAAATCTAAGAACATCCAAATGCATGTAAGTTATATTGCCCCTGCATGCATGCACACATTTGACATTTTTTGTCAGTGTGCATGGCCTAAAGATTTAGCAGTGCTGATGAAGATGCTATTTGTTCATCAGCTGCTAAACCATCTGTTCACAAGTGATGTAGAAATGAAGTTGAGGGACTCATTCCTTAAGCTTTTCCTCCTCCTTTCTTTCTGCATCTTGAAGAGCAGACTTTGAGTGCTGAGAACCCTTGGAACTCAGGTCTTAAACACAAGGTAAGTGCAAGCTTACAAGAAATGGAGGAGGTCATTCTTCCTTAAGATTTGCTTGGAATCATGTCAATTGATAATGGATACTTCTTACCACTTCTTCTTTCCTTTATAAATAAAACCATTAGTCTGAAAACAGAAATATCAATTCTCTCCTAGACCCAGATTTGACCATTTTGTAAAGCCCATCTTCTCATGGCGCTATATCAAAATGAAAAGATAGACTAAGCCAGAACATGCAAAGATTTTTTTCTTTGTTTTCTATTGTAAGCTCCTGCTATAGGAAGAAGTAAGTTAACCTACTTCTTCCAGGGGATATAAAAAAAATAAAGAAGTTGTTTTTCTAATGTAATTTTGCTTTTCTTTTCTTTTCGATTTGTTTCAATTCCATGTTGGCAATGGGTCTGCTACTTACAAAAATAAAAGTTGCCATTTGAAATAGGTTCTTTTCAGATCTTGTCTTACCAGTTTTTAGGAGACACCTTAATTTTGTACTACTTTCAAGTAAATTTGTCTCTACGACACGAGTCAATGCCTTTGACACCACTGTGTGATCTGTAGTGGCAGCACTTGCCCTGAGAACACACTTCCTCAGAACATGTTACTCTGTGTAAATTCTTCACATAATACCAAACTGATCTGTGTTCAGCCACAATCTCTACCCCAAGATCTTCTGTTATGTTCCCATCACAATCAATCATTTCTCTTAGATTACCTCTCTATGGGCTGTAGCTCTTCTGGTATAAATTCTGCCTAGATAAAGCAATCAGAATCCCAATGTTCAATAACTGAGGTTAGTGTCAAGTGTCCCCTGGCTCCTGTGCTATCACCACTGCAAAGTCTGTCTTCAATTTAAAAAATGTGTAATGTATAAATGTATAAATACACTAGAGAACTCTGTGTTCTCCCCTCTTATAGAAACAAGCATTATTTTTTCTTTTCAAAGTGTTCTTCAGGTTTTCAGTTTGCCAGTCAAAATTTCGGTGCCTATGGAAGCCTAGTACATCTGTCAAACAGGCTTTGTATAGTGTACCCCAGAGCTGCACAGTCCAATCTCTGGACATGCCATCTTCTCCGAGAAGAATTTTCACAATATGCACTTCAGACCAGAAATAATCTTACTTGTATGTAGAGACTGTAAAACCAAGTCCCTTAAGAGATAAAAGGAATTTTATGGCAACAACCTTATATATATTTCCAAAAAAAAAAAAAAAAAGATTCATGCTGAATCCTTATTTAAAATATAAGAATCTAAATGCTTAAACTGAAGTTCAGTAACCCCCTTGCTTCCACAAGGGAGATTTCTTTGCAACTCACACTCTGCAGGATGTTCCATCACTCAGTTTTCACATAAAAAACCCTGCAAATCATGCCAGGCTACTAATAGTTGGCCTATTGTCAAAGACGAACAATTCATGTCCTTTATCTTCTGATGTGACAGCCTTTTGAATCTTTTGAATGCTGCCTTCTGCATTTATCTCTGAAAACAGTCTTTATGATCTCTCCTCTGCAACAAGGACAGCTGAGATTCACACTCTTATAGTTAATTCCTTTGCACTGTTTTCCATAAGGACAAGTGGTAGGATCCATCTGAAGCTTTTACCTAAAGAGAATTCTGACTTTCATGTACTGAAGGAAGTTAACTTACCTCTATTCTTTCTTAAACTTCACACTTTGTCTCTGGAAACAAATCTCCAAAAATTAATGTTGTAATGAGTACATGACCTTACAAGAACAGTCTTTTTTCATCAGAAGCTGAACGATTCAAGGAACTGCCAGTCCCCTCTCAAAGATATCTGGTGTGTAAGGGAACGTCATCACTAACTCTCTTTTTCTTATGAAAGGTCCACTTGGCTGCAATTCAAGCAGAAATAGAGGCTTTCCCCTGGACTTTCTCATATTTGATATTTGCCATAGAGCCACCTGGAAGTCCTTTCACACTTTTGCTTGATACTATGCTGCACTTCCTGAAGTGTCTATAAATTTTACAGTCTTTGAGAAGTCCATACCTGAGTCTTTACTTAACTGAGTCTGTAAAGAACTCTTCTAGTTCATTGCAAGGGGTTCTACTTGGAATTGTTATTGTGTAAGTTTAAAAAGAATAATTTCTCTCCTGAACTGTTATTCTTTAAAATGTTTGTGTATATACTCAAAACTCTCTAACATTACTGTCCATTTCAAAATCTTTTATAACTTCTTAGATACATCCTTTTAGATAAACTGAGAATTGGGAATATTTATTACTATGTAGATAGAAGAGAGCATAGGCAAGCGTCTTAATGGAAACTGTTAAATTTAAAGCAGTTGGAGTACCAATGTTAGTAACTGCCTTGGTAGCCAACTGATAATTGTAGTGTGAAGAAAAGTATATTAAGTAAAGATTGCAGCATGATCTTTCTTCATATCCTATTGATTATTCCTGTGTGCCAGTGCTATACAGTTGTTGATATGATTATGTGCCTTCTTTAACAAAAGAAGATAATGTATTCTTAATCCACTTTTTAAAAAAGTATTTTTAAAGTCTTGTCACCTCTTTTGTAGCAAGACCAAGCATAAGTACTTCCCTTACAGTAGCAGAATTTGTTTAGATCTGCATCTCTCCATAACATAGATCAGTTTGCAGTCTCCAAAGTTCCAAAGTTTTTTTCCCCTAGCAACAGTTCTCAAGGCAGGTAAATATATTTTACATATTGTTTTATAATGTTTATACTGACCTACAGATCAGATTTAAACATCTAGCGAAGTACTGAGTTTGCTCCATGGCTCATAATCCAAGAGTCTACTTCTGACTCTATTTCCAGAGTCAGATAGTTCAAAGTATTTTGTAATATACATTCAAAGTAATGTGTAAGTCTGCCAAGTTTGCCAGTTAAACTCAGATACAAATTTCTGTCAAATTTCAAGTCGTAATAGTTGGTAGCAGTAGTAGTTCTGTGGGGATTTTTTGTTGTTTCTTTGATTTTGTTTTATCTTCTTTGTAAAGCATGGCAAAGATTTTTCCCTTTTCCAGAGAAACAGCTACTTGAACTTAGAGTCAGTGGAGAGAGGGACCAGTCACAATGGGAGAGCATTGTCACTGCCAGATCCAGCGCAGACTCCATTGCACTTCACTTCTTCTATAGTTTTAGAAGTGGTTAGTTGTTTAGTGACGTAGAAGTCGGGTCTAATTCCTCCATTAACATCAAGGAAATGAGAATGCCCCAAAAGGAATTAAATTTTCCCTTATTTCTGCCCCAGACCCCTCTATTTTGTGCTGCCTATGTAGCATAGTATGAACAAATTGGTACAATATGAGACTGTAATATACCATAAAAGTTATTCTTAGCTCTCATCATCTTTTTTTGCAGCTCTTCTAAAATGTTCTGTGGCCATGAATATCACAGGTTAATAATAATACATGTCAGAAAGCCTGATGGTTGTAAATATTACAATTAAGCAGTTAGTACTCTGTGTACAAACAAGATTTGTGATATCCCCAAATCTAACAGTTTAAAGAGCTGAAAAACACATCATGAGAAAGCAGGTTTACCATACTACTTCAAAACATTATCTTAACCAATGTTATGCTTCTAGTTTTAAAGGCCAATGTATCATTATTGTTGATGGCTTTTTCCTGTGCTTAATATAATTCCACAAACAGAATTAGGATTTCTACTATGTTCAGGAGGATACCCTTAGCCTGGTTAGTATGTTTAGTATTTGCTTGTCATATGGCTGATTATTATTTTTAAGCTTTAGAGAAATTGTGCTTTTCAATGCCCAAGATTTTTTATGTTAAAATACAAATTCATTAGATTTTAATTGAATTGTATCTCTTACAAAATAAAGCATGTAGCATTACTTGGTGCCATGTTTTATTTCTAGGTATAGGTAGGAGGTATAAATAGGACATTGAAACCTAGAAAAGTGCTGATTACTACTTCATTCTTCATGAAAGTGTGTCAAATAGTTAATTCATTGAAATTGGGGGAGAAAATGTTAATAATAGAAATTACTATTAATTATTTGCAGGAATTATAAGGATAGCTAAATCACTACTTCAAAACAGTTTGCACAGATGTCTTCCAAACCTGAAATAATCCTTGGTTACGTGTTACAGGCGGAGAACAGTTTGGTTTTAGAGGTGCACATTAGTATGGGGTTAAATTTTAGTTTATAAGTCTAGGCTTTAAACAAGTCTCTATGCTTGTTTTTGTAGGCTTCATAGATGTGGATTCCCAAATACTAAATGAAAATCTTGAAACTTGTATTTAATTGTAATGATTATGTTCTTTTTGTTTGTGGTCTTGTGTGTGTGTGTGTGTTATTTTATTTGTTTGTTTACAGGCATACATATTTTTATATAATTTCTCCACACTACATGTGTTAGAAGCTACATGATAAATCTGGAAAAGGGTATTACATTATTGTTTATTATGCTATTCTTCTCACATGTACCAAAACTGAATTAATAACTTCGCTCTGAATTGCCAAAAGTGATGACCTTTCTTTAATATGTTCATTGCTAAATACCCCTACAAATTCTTGTTTGCTTCTGACTCAAATCTGGTCAAGAATAACACCCCTGCTGGTGTCAGAAGTCATGCAAGGATTATCAAAAATATAAGGAAGTGCTAAAATTATTTTTCCTCACGATGTTACTGTTTTCATTCAAAGATTGTGAAACTTTTTTTTTTCATGGTTTACATGCAAAGAGCAAAAAATTCCTTTAATACTGAAGCTTTTGACATTACTGTGCTTTCACTGGGAAAATATAGAAAGCCTTTTGCATATATCTGTTCATTTTCTTGGTGATCATAAATAGCTTCTGTATGACTTGACAGCTTGGATGTTCCCTCCTGAATTAAGTTCAGACCATTTGTTGGGTAGCAAGGGGAAACTCATATGACAGATGCCCACGCTGGCAAGCCTAGAAAAGTTCTAACAGCACAGTAGTTGCTCTTTGGGAATTATTTCTATGTTAACAAAAGTCCATTTCTCCCAGATAATTTAAAGTGTATTTACTAGTCTGGTTCTGAAGTTATTTTTAGATAAGGTGTAATACAAAAGCTGTCCAAACAGACTTGCATTTTAAAATATTTCTGTATAAGTATTTTGAACTTTGTATGAATTTATGTATTTTCAAAAGTAATACTGTACTTTTATGACATCCATTCAAAAATACTATTTAGGAAAGCATAAGCCTGGACTACATGACTTAAAAATACAAAACTGTGCACACTTCTGTTATTGCCCATAGCTTCAGAAATTTATTTTTCAAAAAAATTTGTAAAGCCCTCATCTAAAAAAATCTATAAGAATACTCTTTTTTCTGAACTGTCTCCAAAAATGAATTTGTATGCTACGCAACATTAAAAGGTTTTCAATAGAAAGTAAAAGTGTTCTTGACTTCTGAGGTGACCTTCAAAATTTTGACAGTGTTGAACATATCAAATATTGCTTCCCAATTAAAATGAAAATGTAAACATTAAAAAATATGTATGAAAAATGCTCCAAATCCTTACATGGTTATTTTCACAGGAAAAGAAAATCATTTACATAATGCTTTCCATTCCTATTCTCACACTACTGAATGGCAAAGCTAATAAATGCCCTTTCCCTGTACGGACTCGTAATTACTCCTGAATCTGCTGAAACTGTGTCCCTGTATTGAAAGCTGTGGCACTCCCTGACTCCATTATTGACATGCTGGAGTCTAGATTGCATTTTGTACTGGAAGCTGCCTGGTAAAAGAATAGGCTGTGAAAGTGGCTACCCTGCTAAGGAAAACTAAAGCTTTAAAATGAGAGGAGGGAGGTCAGATGAGTACTTTGTTAAATACCAGAGAGCAAAATGTTCAGCAAAGGAAGGAACAAAGTCATAAGCAAATGAAGTTTGCTCATATAAATGCACAACACCTACCTCTAAGTAAAACTTTTAAGTCCAGGACATCAATGTGTGTTTTAAGCAGTCTAACTGTATTTCTATTTTATATATCTATATCTATAGCTCTTTATTTTTTTTACACACACACACTATATATATGTATATATATGCTGTGTGTATATACATATATATATATATATATATATAATGTATTTTGAGCTAGAGGGACTGCTACTGATACATTATATATATTGTAGCCTGCTCACTTCAGTGGTACCTAGAAGCTCATCTGTTCTGTGCTCATGTGCTCAGTTTCTGACAGTGTTCATCTAGCACAAATGAAAAAGCTGCTGTATGATTTTTTTCCCTATGAATTGATGACATCATCCTCAGCAGCAGGAATTCTCTATCCCTAAGTTTTTGGTGAATAGACAGATTGCATCTGCAGTTTTCCTTTCCATAGGACCAGCCTGTCTCTTCATGTTTCACTCTTAATCTTGTTTGGGGCACAAGGAAAACAGAACAAAGAAGGAGTTCATCTTTTCCATGCCACATACCTGCTGCTCAGGAAAATATAAAGAGAGAATTCTTTCATCTTAAATTTTCTCTGTTCTACAATGATCTGTTAATTCGTTCCAAATATTCTATTTGGTTCTATCATTGTTTGGTGTAGGGAGGGCAGGAGGGATTGGAAGATCTTCAGTAGATTCTGATAACTTATTAAGGCCCCCAGCATTTTGTCACGTTTCCTGTCTCATTCACTATCCCTCTTCTGTGCCACCTTTTTTTTTCATTCTGTTTACCTTTAGTTCTTTGTCTGGGAAGAGTCATAGAAGCAGACATAGGTGGTATTTTTATCAGTATGCTTTAAGAACTATTTTGACAAACTTCAGAACTGAGGAGGTTGAAGTTTGTTGTCCTGACATACAGCGCATTTATATACATACAGCAGAAACCTGTTCCAAAGACTGAGTTGTACAGAAAGTGTCTAAAAGAGTAAAGAACTAAAATGTAGTCATATGTGTTCTTTTCTTACTATTTTACTTAAAGCTATTTCCTTCAAGTAACATAGAGTTTCTGCTGTTGCTGCTTTCAGACATAAGCATTCAGATAAAAGGCAACATGGGATCATTTTGAGGCAGTCAAGTTGAATTCAGAGAGAATTTTTAACAAGTTGGCAATCCTTATGTCTGACTAAAGCCAAAAGCCCCGGTCTGAAGTATTTTGGATAAAGGAGAGTTTAAGGCTTTTCTTGAAAAGAATGTGAGACTAAAGGTTTGTTTGTCATTTGAATGAGAAGGTTCCTGTAGCTCAGCAAATTATTTGGTAATACTTCTTCCCGTTCACCCCAATTCCCCGCCTCCCCATAGGTGAAAACTGAATTTAAGAATTTTGGAATTTTAGTGATCCTGCAGGTGGTATGGTACACAGGATATAAAAAGAGAGAAAACCAGTGATTTTTCAACATGGATTTCTACCCTAGTAGCAAGAGTTATAGCCAAATAATCATATTTCATTTATCACAGCTTGGCAGAATTGTCCCTTCCTGCTGTGGAGAGACCTAGATCTGAGTTGGTGAAAGGTCTGAACTGGTTCTCAGAATTACAGAGAAGCTTCACCTCCAGATGATTATTAGTGACATAATTTGCACTGCATTATGAGATGCTCCTTTGTAGCTTTTTATATAAGACCTAACTTGCCAATTAATGGAATATCAGTTTTCCAGTCTTTACACAGTTTAGGTAATTTGAAAAATATGAACAATTGTTACACGTCAACATTTGGCATTTAATAGCAGAAATTGTGTGTATGTGTGCCTGTTTTTTTGCCTGCTAGATGTTATATCAGCATCCCCATAAGTTTTCTGCATTGCCTTCATGTGGGAATAAATGCAGGTCTTCAATAGGTGTGGTTTTTTCCACTTAGATTTGTCCTAAAATCTATTAAGCATTCCTTCATATTTTTAAAGATCTTTTCTTTTTGTCTGTGGTAATTCAATGTCAAATATTTTAGAGACAAGGCTGAGTGACATTTGTATGTGGATTTTTTTTTTTATTATTTTCTCCTAATTTCAGACATTATTTTAAATGGAAGTATGACTACATATTATTATGTTATTTAATTTCTGAATATCAATGAGCCAGATATCTAGTAAAAAAACCCACTTTTAATTTTATTTATCACATCCTAATGTACACTATTCTACAAGTATTGAGAAGAACCCACAAAAGAATCCAATTTCTTATTTTGACTGTGAACTAGCACATCAAATAATCAGCATCCACAATTGATGCAGCAGAAACAATGATTCAAATTTATGGCAATATTTTAATATTAAAAGAAATCTTCCAGTTTACTGATTAATGAAAAAAAAAAACAGAAAAAACAGTATGTTAATTTTTTTTTCCCTAGAATTTTGTATATTTTCCATCTTCTGAATTATCTTGAGAAGGAACACTTCAGAGATGCAGGCCAGTTGCAATTCAGATCATTGTGGAAGCACATAAAAACCATCACTTTTTTTTCAGCCGATTGCTTACCCCAGGTCTGCGACTTTTTCTTCATTATGAGCCAATGGACATAGCTTTACATCATGTGTTCTAATAGAAGTTGTTTTGGGTTTTTTTCCTGGCCTGTTTCATGCATATGCTTTTTAAAAAATCAAAGTAGTTTGCTCTGATATTGAGCTTGAAAGATGGGAAAACCAAAACCATCTAACTACAAACTAAAAGAAAATCCAGGCTAGATCAAATAGAGCAAAATGTCTGTTGGACTTTAATTTGATGTTAGTATTCATTCCAAAGAAAAAGATTAAAGAAATGTCTCACTGAGGACACTTGCACTTCCTAGACTTTTCAGGTACTAGGAGTTTATGTCAGAAAATTAAGTTATCAAGTCCCTGATTTTAGAAGTGAAAGCTGAAAAGAATGTATTTCTTCTCAACGTTTAGTATTCTTCCTATATGTGGAAGCCAGCTAACTAACTTTGCTTTCTCATTTACAAGTTTCCCCTTCGGTGTTACATGGTGCAGCAACTTCTTCCAGGAGTGTGGCTCTCCGTGCTGCTGTGTGTGTGTGTACGTTTTGTGCATCTCCACACTGTTACACACGCATCTTCACAGTGAGGGAAATGCGCTCCGTGTAGGCAAATTCTGTGAAACCACATTTCCCGTCTTCAGGCTAAGGAAGTGTTTTCTTGGCATTTGCACAGGGCAGCAGTTGTGATATGGAAGTTCTTCAGAAAAGGTAATTTTCTCAAGCTGTAGAATTGCCCTTCAAATCGCTATTACAATGAAATCAATGGGATGTCAAAAGCAGTGAAGTCTTGATAGAAGGAAAAGAAGGCCACCTCATATGGCGGCTCAGAGCAAATGTGGATCCCTGGCCTTTTACAAAATATCATACCCATGAGCCTTCTGTATCTCAGAGACTTCAGAGAAAAAGATTAACTGAGTGCTCATGGGGCATTTTGAACCACCAAAAATTAAACAGTAGAAATACTCCTTTTACTGTTTCTAAGACTCATTCACTAGTTCTGATCTAGTTTAGTTTTGATAGCTTAGCTTCTCATGGGCAGTTGTGCTTCTTCCCTGGAGTTTAATTTTGTTTGACAAGTTGGGATCTTAATATTAGTTAATTAACAGTTCATTCTTTCATCAAGACTGCTGAGCTCACAGATGAGTGGCTAGTATGTCCCTCAAGTTGTGCCATACATAATTGTTGCACCTGTTACAGTATCTTGGGGCCTGCAAGTCCATGGAATTTAGTTCATTCTGAAGCTCAGTATATTAATACTTTATTCTTTACTCTGCTTAATAAATCCTTAGCATCAGTGTTCCGTAAGTCATTCCTCTGCACCTCAGTTGTCATAGGCCAGTATCAATTTTCTGATAGAACTGAATTTCAATAAGGGTAAAGAAGTCTATTGTCAATTAATTAATTAGAGTCATATTGTAATCTTGTTATTTAACTCTTTGATGAATTTGAAGATGTCCTTAATTTATTAATGCCATGTTCCTCAAACTAATAGATTTTTTTTTCATAGACACTGAAGAAATGTTTATTTTTTTACATGATTGTGTGTGCAAGATTTCTGATTATTTTCAGTGCAAAAATGTAGTTACAGGAATGTAGTTATAATATTTTAAGTTATGCAGTAACATTTTTTTCTCATCATACAAAGTAGATATTATAAATGATTGAAGCCCTAGTTGAATTTCCAAAGGAGACATTAGTTAGGATATGTAGAAGGAATAGAGTGAATACTCTCAAATCAGTTTTAATGGCAGTTTATAATGTAATTAACTATCAAGCTGTCCAGTATAGAATCTGCCTCTTTTAGTTGTCAGGTTTTTAACTAACTCCATTTAAAAGTACCTAGAGATAGCAAAAAAATGTAAATTCCTGTGAGAAAGGAGTTAACTTTGGTTTAGTCATGCTGATTTATGGCACAGATGGGTGGTTTGTCTATGTTGCACTTTTTTTGCTTGCAGAATGATGCCTCCATTTTCACTCTGACACACTTGGGTAGATGGGTATACCAGTAGAGCTCCCCTTGTTCATTATTCTGGAAGAAACAAATTCTACAGTTCAGTTGCCTCATAAAGCTAAGAAAAGGGTGGGAACAAATTCGTGTTCATTAGAAGAAAGACCAAATAGTCTCAAAAAATGAAGCAAAAGAGTTAGAAGGTTAGAAGTTACTTTTAATGCTTATGGCTGCAATCCCTATTTGCTGCTATCACTGCTGTTATCAGAGTGAGATGCATATAATTAAATTTGAGAAGAGTGTGATTCAGAATTTGTAAGCCACAGAAGTGTTTCTAAGAAATAAACCACAGTAAAAGTAAGAAGACATGGTACCAGCATCTCTGAGATTCACAAATGGTACATGATGTACTGAGCTAGCTGTCCTTTAAAAAATAAAAAATTCTTGAGGTTTTTTTAATAGATTTTTCTTTGAAAACTGAATTCTTGAAACTGCAGGCAATAGGATGCCTTAGGCAGCCAAGCATATCAAAATATGGTGCATGGAGTGACTTTTACTACTCCTGCTATTTAAAGTCCTATTTTCATGAGCTTATTAGCTACTAGTGATCCCTAAGGAAAAATACAATTAAAACTTAATCATACCAAAAGCTGAGGTTCTTCTGATTCAGCGAACTTGTAATCTTGTATATTTAGTAGTTTACTTGTAAATGTCTTAGTACTGAGAATGTAAGATGGATCAATTAGCTTCAGTTTGCAATAATGCTGCTCCTCCAAATTCAGATGAGACATTTTGTGTGTGTCAGAAGATGCTAAGGAATTCTGACTGGCAGCATTATTTATTTATTTTTTTACATCACAGCAGAACCTTTATTCCCTTTAACAATCCTATTGTATAATCTCCCCATACCCAGTCGTGTTCTCCACAGAAGGTTCAGACAGTTAAGAAGAGGTAAGTGTGAAGAATACAAACAGCTTTAGAAGACAGTCTGTGCATACAGTTGTGAAAATAACTTCTGTGGCTATTTTTTTTTCCCAACTGAAAACTAAGTGGAAATAATTTGAAACAGATCTTTCCAAAGTTTTAATATCTGGGTGAAATCCAATGGAGTAAAGAATGTTTATTTTGAAGAAAATAGGACTTTCATTTAAAAATGTGAAAGGCAAATATTTCTAATGACAAAAGACCATAGTTCAGTCAGTTCAATGTGAGTACTTTTGTTAATGTTTTTTATACTGTTTTTACTCACAAGGTTTTGAAGAAAGGTATTTCACAAGTCTCTTCCGTGATATGACTCAACTGTAGAATTGATGCAAACATACTAAAAGAACTTTGCAGTGTCATTGCACTGTGACACAGAACACATATCCCCTTTTCATACCTTTCCTGGTTTTCAACTAAGCTCTAAAGAGAACCTGTTGCAAAGACTACTTCTGCTATTGTTTTGATAGCACTGTAGATTAAAATATAAAAAAAAACATGGAGTGTGTAACATACAGTGAAATACCCTGTGTTTCAGTTCCCAGATGAAATGCAGAAAAGTAATGAGACCGGTTACGCTATTCTAATCTGAATCTTCTGAGTAGTTGTGTTAGACTATCTACTTGTTATTTATGACTGCTTAAATTAAGAAAAGAAGAAATTTACAAATTAAATAAGGTATTTCACTTTCTGTGAAAAGTTCTTGTATCAAACAAAGACACTTTTTTTACGTAATTGACAACTTTTTGACTAACTGGAATAGGAATATATTTGAGGTCTCAACTTACTTTGTTTATGACTTTTCCTTCAATCTGGTCTGTTGATTTCACCACTTGGGTTTCTGTGTTCAGACTCAATAGAGAACAAGCACAAACAATCATATTCAGAATCAAATTAGCTGTTTTACAAAGATATTTTTCAAGAAAAATTTCTGACAGGCTCTGTTTTCAAGCTACAAAAGATCTCTGCCTGTTAACGAGACCAAAATTCCAGGAGTACAGTTTGTATTTGTTCAAGGGAGCAGTTCGCTTTTTAAAAACTAAAATTTTCAAAATAGTTAGGGCAAGGAGTAGTTCAAAGGAAAAGAACACTTTTTTTAATTGTGGGAGTTTAGAATAGCATCTTTACCAGCCACTCTCTAGGAAGAAATACAATTAAAAGACTCAGAGAGAGTCTTTTACCTTTGGTAATTTTAATCAGTGATACATTTCCATAAACACATTTTTTCTGTAAACAATTTGCAAGGGAATGTATTTCATGCTGTTTTAACATGCTGAGCCCAACTTTATTCTCATACATGCAGGTCTTTTAAAACAACTGAAATAGGACCCATTCTGTGCTTGCTGGAGGGCACCATGTCACAAAGATTATGAAACTATAAACTGCATTCTCCCTATGACTGGCCTTGAGACATCTAAAATTACTTATTATTAGACAGTTTGCTAATAACCCTTTCAAATCTTTCATCTCATTAAATCCGTACATTGTTGGTTACCATACAAGCTGTACCATACAGTTTATCCATTCTTAAGTAAGTTCCTGAATTTTTCCCTGGTATGACAACACAGTTCTTGAAACTTGTTTGAAATTTAAATTTAAAACTGTTTTGCCTCCACGCTGTGAGTGGTCTGGTTTTAAATGCATATGATCGCAGAGGTCAGAGTTGTTCTGATATGCATGAAAATTTGGGTTTCCCAACCTAATCATTCGGCACATTCTTCCCACAAAAGAGAATGGTAGGAATGTTCTTATCTACAGAAAGCTCCTTCTGTCTAGGTTTATCTGGTCTTCATCAGAGATATTCTTAGCTGTTCCTCAAGGTGGTTAGTAACACTTTTATTGCAAAGCCTTTTGATAGATAGGAAAACAGGAAGAATTTTAAAAATCCAGGGGATATGTGTCATTCAAGAAAGTGTGTTTGTATGGAGATTTCAGCTCTAGTGATGGCAGAAAGTTCTTTTGTACAGGAATGAAATTGCCAGTTCCTTTCAGCATTTAGACTTTCAACTCTGTGTCAAAAATAATGGTTCTGCAATTTCTTTTAAGTGATACACCTCCTAAAATAGTATCTACAAAACCAATGCCCTTTCACAAATTTATACACCATTAATTTTATATTGTTGTTCTAGCAATTGAGCCTGCTTTTCTATATTTGATTAAATCCTAAAGTACTGCTTTATCCTAACAAGTCTCATGTAGGTTGTGCATGGACACCTAGAAAAAATCTGTACCTCCCTGACTTACGGAGAAATAAAGAGGGCAAGAAGCGAGAATAAGTTGCTAAATCAATCAGGTGATTAAAAATTTCCAAGACATCTTTCAGATGCAAAGAACAATCCAGTTTCATAATGGTATGAGCATTTTTCTATTCTCTGTGTATCATACAGGCATCAGAAAAGAGAGAAATCCAGATCCCACTACTAATAACAGATAAAAGAATTGATAGCCCAAGTGCACAGAGCAGCAGTGTCCTTTCCATAAAGAAAACCCGCAGCCCTCCTTATGAGAAGTATCATTTCCTGGGCCACACTAACTTTCAGTATGAGTGAAGTGTGCTGATGGTTGTCACTGATTGCTCATCTACCAAGAAGTTTCCACTGCTCTTCTTACTTAAAGGCAGTTTACCAGTATTATGTCTTTCTTTCCTGTCTCCAGTTTGTATTGGATTTAAGTATCCCATGGCTTCTCATTACAAGAATTTACATCCCTTAATTTTCTTGTACATTTTTTGGCATGAAATTTTTTTAGACTGTGGTGATACTCTGTTGGTGATATCTTGCTGTTGTTCTGGCTTCCACTAAACCTAACTAAACTACTAACACAATATTTTATCTGTCTCATTCTGTGTCTTAAAGGACCATAGACTAGTCAGCATAATTCCTGCTTTTTCCATCAAATCCACCACTTTCAACAGCTGCATCTCCCTCATTGTTCCACAGGCTATGACAAATCACATACCCATATAGATACGCATAGATATAGATATACATACATATAGATATATGTACAAAATAGATTCAAAAGAATTCCTGGTTTTGTAACAAGTGGAATTGAGGAATGTTTACAAATAAAGAGTAGAAACAAAAATAAATGTTCATTTAAAAAATTTTTAATTTCTTTAACTTTTCTTTAGCAATCTATACAAATATACACAGAATATAAAAAAAATAAATTCCTTCAGTTGTTACTCTTAATGTTCTGTGAGTCATATTTATAGAAATTCTTTATTTCACAGACTTGCCTTGTGCCAAAATGCTACTCTACACAATTTGTGTTAGGAGGGGGGGGGGGGTTTATTCATTTTAGTATTTTGTTCTTACAAGACTGCAGTTATATTTTGTATCAAATTTGACTTTTTGCCTTGCATTTTATCTTTCTATGACTGCATGGAAAATGTATGTGTACCAATACAATAGCATTACATAATTTTTAAAGAAATGCAGGAATAAATGAGAAGAATATTTAAGATAAATGAAAATCAAGAAATATCATAATGTAATACATCCTTCCCGTTCCATGTTATTGTATACAAATATTTAATATATATGAGGACAGCAGTGAGTGGTATTCCCATTTATTTTGGTCCATTACCATGTTTGTTCAACAGCAGAGAATAATCACTGAGTAGCAGCAGTGAGGAAGAAAAAGAAATTTGGAAATATAATTTTTCATGACTTTTTATTGAATTAGTGACTTGGCCACTGTTGTGAAACTGACTAGGCTCTACTAGGGCACAGGCTATTTCACTTCAAAACAACCTGATTGGAATGATTTTTTTTGTTACATTACTTGATGTGACCTTGTGTCCCAATGGATTGTTATGTTCTGTGTGACTGACTTCCTCCTCTCCCTTTGTGCACGTGTGCATAGTTAGTGATTCTGTCTATTAGACCAACCAAGTAAACATTGTTTGCCTTTTGGGAGCAGAAGTATGACACTGGCAGTGGTCTGCAGTTGCTCTGTGTCACTTTTTGGGGTCATTTTTTTCATGTTTTGCTTCCTAATGCTTCTTTCGTTTGATGAAGGAAAACATTTTTTGCCTGAAATAAGGTGTAATAAAGCAACAGTTTTACAGCTTGTTTTAATAATCTATTTTAATTAGAACTATAGATACAAAAAACAGATTTTTCTTTCCTGGTAATTTCTTTAGCTTATTAGTTAATTTGTTGCATTTTCACATTCAAGTAAAGATGCAGAAAACTTTGAATATCTTTTTCTTTATATGAATACTACATTTTCTTACTAACTATAGGTATGCTATTCATTTTCTGTGAACCTTAGGAATTTAGGTATGTGCTTCCTAACAAGCAAATTGCCCACCTTCCAAGGATTCCTGGGTTGCTGTAAAACTCTTACTCTGGTCCACATCTTTGTGGTCTTAACTCTACAGGAGCACATGAGGCTGCTGTAGTTACTTCTGAATTTCACAGAAGGGTATCTTAGATTCAGATGTTTGCTAAGTCTATTACTGTTCTGCAGTCTGTTAGGTGACAGACACAAAAAGATTAAAATTACTCATGGCAGTGTGCCATTGTTCTTTAATTAACCTTGAATATCTTATTAAATTAAACTTGGATGCTTTTACCAAGATATTTCTTCCTCCTACTTCCATCTACTTCTTCCTTCTACTTGTTTACCACCCCACTCCTCTAATGGAAAGATAAGGGTAAAAATTACTAAAGAGCTTCTTTGGCTGCTTTAATGCACCAGTTTTGTTTATTCCTCTAAGGAAAAAGTGTTTTCCCATTGTCCCTTTTTTTCATACCTGGTACCACTTTTGTGGAGGTGAATGAAGTTATTTTACTCTCTTCTACCATTCTCCTTAATATCTGGTAATTAATATTTCTTTTGAATTTCCTCTCTTTTCTCCCTATTGTCAGGCTCCTTGTCCTCTGGAGGCTGCTGACTCTAGTCTTTTTACTAGATTCATAACATATTTAATTATAAAGCATCATTTAAAGATAAAATAATATTTACAAATGGGGAAGGTAGAAATGCTATGTCTAATGAGAGCTTTCTTTCCCCTGCACTCTTGATTTTCCTGTTCTCTCTTGAGATGCTATACCCAAACACTGTTATAAATCTTCTCCCTGAATTCTAAGTCACTCTACCTTTATTTTCTGTCATTTGATTCAAGGTGATTTCTTGTGGTCATTACCTGTCCAACTTGTCTTCTAGCTTTCAATACCCTTTTAAAAGGCTTATCTTTTCCTCAGTAGCTCTCACGTGTGTTTGTTAATCTATTACATTTCTGTAAATCAGTTCAATTCATTAATAATTACATCATTGTTCATGAAGTGAAAGCTTCTTTATTGCTATCCTACTGTTCATATATTTCAGAAGGCCGCCAATGATTAAAACATAATTACTCTACATTGCAATGTAATCCTATTTAAAATAGTAGCTTTCAAAAAACATAGAATACTCATAAAAGCATAGATCTGTTTTTAAAAGGCAAACATTATACTTCTTATTTTACATACAAATACCAAATAATATTATAAGAAAAATATAAACAAGGAAAAGAAGGGAAAATTTTCAATAGCACTGTCTGTTCTTGAGAGAATTCCTGTCAAGCAATAGTTGATTAGTTATTTAAAGAAAGCTGTAACTTTTCAATAAAAACTTTCAAAAATAGAGATGCTACCATTGGAAAACCTGCAACTTAAAAAAAAAAAAAAAAGAAAAGAAAAAATTATTTCCTTATATTCACTTGTATTGCTTTTAATTAAAATTCTGAATTCTGTCTTTTCTAGTCGCTTTGTGGCTTTTTTCCCCAAAATGATACACTCAGAAAAAATGTATTGCTTTTGACCAATACCAGAACCATTAGTGAGAGTGTAAAATTAATGGCCACATCACTGGAATTTGAATCTATTCAATAATTTTTCTAACTGACCCGTAGTACTGAAAAGAAGAAAACACTGATAAATTAAATATCTGAGGAACTTTTTAGGCTTCTGCCCCTATCCATGAGTTAAAAGCAGAAGTAGTTCAGCAAGAATTAAATATAAATATTTAGATTTGTGTAAGATTGCTTTTAAGAAAGTTATGGGAGATATATTGATCATTTTGCTTCAGGATATGAAATAATTGCCTCTGGAGACTGTTCCATTATCATGGTACACCAGTATAGGTACATGTTAGGCTTTTCTCTTAGGAGACACCAGTTAAAGGTCCCTGCCTGAAGCAAGGTGACAACTGGAATTGATGGGCCATCATAATTTTTAGTAATGTGCTCTGATTTAGCACAAAAGTGTTATCTGAAGTGAAGAAAGATCACAGTAATCCATTAATCAGTTATTTTTTATTTATATCATTTGAGTTCTTTAACCTTATTAAAATAATTCTGGTCCTCAAGTCAGTTTATGGACTGAAAGAAAGGAAATGGAGCAATGCAAAATAAAGCTGCTAAATGTAAATCTCTCCAATCTCCTACAGATATATGAGCACTTCTATTTGGAATTTCAGTAGTGGTAAAGTCAAGGGATTGGCTTTAAAGAAAACACATTATCCACTGCTTTCCATATATTCCCACTGTCCCCTTAAGAGAAGAACTGCTTTTTGTCTGCTGAGACAGATGTAAGGCAGCTCTACATGTGATCCATAGCTTGAGAGGAAATAATCTGTCTTTTCTCTCTGCCCAAGGAGTAGACTTTGATTTTGTTTCTCAAAAATGGTCTTGCACTGTACCTGCACTGAAATTCCCAACACTCAGGCAGAGTGGTTTCTGTCTCCTGCATAAGTTCCATATTAATTCCTGGTTCTCATAATAATGGCAGAAAGATGACCCAGTACAAAAAGGTAATGGTGAAACATGGTGCAGTACAAATCACAGCAATTGCAGCTTAAGAAATTTGTTTATTTTCATTTTCAATGGTTGTAAGATTCATTTTGTTAAGAAGAAACCTGTAAGAAATGTAATCAATGGCCTTGAAGGAAGCATTTACTATCTCATGCAATACCTAGCTGGTACTTATTAAACAACACTGCTATTATCACTATTTTACCTTTCTTCCCCTGTATCTTAACCCTCAGCACTCATGTTCAGAGGGTTACATAAAGATGAAGAGTAGAATTTTTAGGTTGATTAGGTTTGATAGAAAGAAAGACAATTAAATTGGACTTTTTTTTAATAACTTGTATTTGGTGTGGTTTTAGCAGTAGTGATACTCCATTGACTTTATTTCATCATCCCTTCAAATTTTGCATGCATAAATATATACTAATGGCATTAGAGAATATTAATATAGGAACTAAATAACTAAATATACGAACTAACTCTAGCATACTTACTATCTTACTATACTTATATTTACATACTATCTGTAAATAAACCTTGGTTCTAGAAATTTTTTATTACAAGATCATTAATTCCCCATCAAACTGTTATCAGTAGGCCTATTGATTCTGTAAAGAGAATGTCAATGTCATTTACTCAAAAAGAAAAGTGTGCAGATTTAGTGACAGTGGATGTATTTTAGAATTCTGTACTTACTATCAACTCGTTTTTTGAGACGAGTGGCTTATTTATAGACCATTTATAGAACCACCAGAAAACACGTACTTTGTTCCTTCTGGTACTATATTTTAGAAAATGTTATCAGTACTACTGCATTATTATTTCTTCAAACTAATTTGTGGCTTAAACAACTGAAAAGGGCTGCAGTGCACTTCTGAACCAAAGAATACGTTTTCTGTTGCTAAAAGCAGTGGGTTTTTTCTTACTTTTGTTTTATTTTAGTTTGGTTTTATGACCCTGCTCTCTACAGTTTTCTGTACAGTTTTCAGTTGTCCATGGTTTCTAAGTGTTCTCCTATATTCTTGTGCCTGCTAGTATATGACTTTAATTTCCATCCACTCAAAACATAAACAAACTCACTGGTTATTTTAAATTTACTTTTTAGCAGAAAACATTTTTATTGTCTAAATTATTTTTACAGAAGAATTGTTGAATCCACTTTCTACAGTATTCCTTTTCACTTAGGAATCAGGAAATGCTATGGGCTGGATTTTTCCCAACATACCAAATGACATTATGATTTCATACTTCTAGGAAATTATGAAGAAGTTAGTTAATTGTCAAGTTAATGTTTTAAAAAATATAAGGATTGAGAGAATCACATCATTCTAGATTCTTTGTAAAATACTCAAGTGTGCATGAATTCTATTTTTTTTAGATTCATAGCTTTTTATAATTATTATTATTAGATAGTATGAACAGACGTTATTGTTTTGCTGGATTTTCTGTAGAAATCTGAAAAATAGCTGAAAAAAATCAGCTACACTGCAAATCTAGAGTGAGTTTATGCTTTCCAACAAATGATGCAGGTTTGTCTCAGGCATTTTTGAGCACTCGTTCCCTTTTAATTAATTAAGTAAGTTTTAATTTCCTTACCTTTTCAAATAAGAAACCCCAGGGAGCATTTTCAAGAAGTTTCATTTACCACATATTCTCTGTTATCAACCCCATTCAGACTGAACAAAAGGCACAGAGAGTTTGGATTTCCTTAATTAATGTAACCTCAATTGTCATTCAATGGAAGCTGCTCTTTTAACAATCTCTGCTAAAACACTATTTCAATACTATTTATGAACCACATTCTTTTTCATGCATCCCTCTTCTCGAATCACAGTTTATTATGAGTTTATTTGAATGATGTCTATGGTCTCTGTTTGCACTGGACTGTCATGCCTTGTCTTTAGCCAGGGACTAGGACAAGGTGACCTGCAGACATCCCTTCCAACCTCAGCCATTCTGTGATCTTGATAGTCAGCATAAGGCAGTAAGGGAGAAGTTGGCACCTTCTACTGGAATGCCCACATTTATAGACATTTACTTCATTTATATGAATGAATACTCTCTGCTCAGTAGTCTTTACTCAGTATTGTTGAGTTAGATTGTGGGTACATCCTTCCTTGCACACATATTGCAGACAGATTTATGCTGCTTCCATGTCATCTGAAAAGTTTGGGATGAGTATTTGGGATCCAGGTCATTGCAGAAGAGAACGTAACTTTGTACACACACTTTAAGTTTATGATAACCTTGGATAAGTGCCATTACCTTCAAATCAAAATTCAAAGTGTATGGCACATTAATTTACAGTGATTCAAATGAATGATGCAATTAAGATGTTTTTGCAAAATAGATAAAACTGCAATTAATCTAGTTGTCTGAATAGTGAATTGGAGTCTTCTGTCCTCATGTCTGTGGAGACACTTGCTGGCTATGTCCTCCTGATTCAGTTGCCAGGAATTTAGTCTTTGTGCACATATTTTATCTCAGGTTATAGACTAAGGGCTCTCTAGTTTGAAATATAGCCAGTTAAGGAATCCTTCAGCTTGAATCCATTTTGCTCATTTCCCTCTTTTGCTAAAGTGCATGTACACTTCTAATTCATTCAGAAAATAGCCTTGTAGTCTGCTTTTGAAGATACGAGAACTAGTTTGCCAAACTTCTTTCGCTTTTTGTACTTAATGTATCAATTTGACTTAACAACAGGTTAAACTTCATGCTAAACTGAATGCTTGCAGCTTTTAAATGTCTCCATCTACTGATCCATATATTCCTTACCTATCTGTACTTCAGCAAGTATGCCTGACGAAGTATCTAATTTTGATTAATACCTGTAATTCATTATGACTGAAATTGGATATGATGGCCTCCAGGGGGAAATGGTTAGCATAATATGAGGTATTATATTCCAAAAATTCATCTTTTAAAGGAATTAGCTTCAGCATTTAGCAAGGCAGTGAATTCAGATTGTTTGACCAGACAGCCATTTGCAACAGCAGATATGTATTGGTGTTTAAAAGGCTTTGTGACCTCTGGAAGAAAAAACATGAGGCAGCCTAAAAAATATAAATTCCAAGTAATAAAGTCAGAATTAGAAAAACCATAAACAATTGCAGTAAGAATCAAGAAAGGGAGTGAAAAAAAACCCAACAAAACAAATAAAAAAGCCCGAAACAATTGGATGATTTACAAAAATATTTATTTTACCATACTCTGAGGCTAGGTAATTCCTAGGCATGGCAGATGCAATATCTGAATGATTTGAAATGCAGCATGCTTTATTTGAAAAGACAAAAATCATCAAGCAAACCAATGGCACACTGAAAATTCATTGAAATAGAAGTACCAGTTCATGAACACTAGCAAATAAGTACCTGCCTTCACATGCACACTGAAGAACAAAACTCACCAAGAAGTCAGGAAATCAAAAGGACTGCAGAAGTCCACAAACTGTGAGCATTCTTAGTGCGCTTCTGGGTGAGGGGTATTTCAGTCTGATTACAGCTAATTTCATTGTTTTACCCACTGGCTTTCCTGTACTAATTCTTGAAAGTCACCTAGCAATTTGGTTCCTTGGCCTTCATTTTTACTAACCTTTAAATTTGGAGGCATTTTTACACCTCATCATGCTCAGACAATAATGCAGTATCTGATAAACATAGACATGCAGATGTGCCAGCTGCAGTAAGGTATTATTTAAAAATATTTAAACTTCATTGCATTTTAAAAAGTCTTGAAATTCAGCAATAATCCTGAAGCAAGCTGGAATCATCAGGAAATTATCAGTTCTAGTAGACTGACAGATACTTCAGACTACAGCAGAACCAATTCCCTAGATTTTTACTGCTGTGTGTGTGATGTGTGTGTACATAATGGCATTTTTCTTTTCAGTAGTCCCCTCTGTTGCAATCTCTGTACCACTGGCTTCTCAGGATGTTTCAAAAGTCTACTTGAACATATTCACACTCAAAAGAAAAAATTTTGGGTGCCTGAATGCTTTTCTATTTTTAAAGCAATATTACTTTCAAGTATTTTGCAAAACCAGCAGCAACTGAGAACTCCCACCCTTTCCTTTATGCACATTTGGGTTTTGAACAAAGGCAGAATAGTCTGTTCCTGGAATCTATCAAACAAACCTGTTGTTCTTACAGCGCTCAGCCACAGATATTTAGAAAAATAGGAAAAGAGCAGAACGACTTTGCTCAGCTTCCAGAAATCTACAGCTTAGGGAAAATTTAGAGCTAGAAGCTGATGTTTGAATTTACTAGTCCTTCATCAGTTTTTCTTCTATTACATCGCCCATGTAGGATTATATGTCCTTAGCATTTTCCTTGCTGTGTCATGCACATTTGGAGAGTAGCAGTGGAGGTTGCTTCCAATCTCATTGTTTTTATTGCCCTACTTTTAGTGTTTGTGTTGTAGTTACAGTTTCAGTTCCTGGTTTAGTGCACATTTATAAGATACTATACTTCTATTTTGAAGTAAAAGGGGAGCAAGAAAAACTGTTAGTATCTGGCAACCACACCTTGATGCATTATAGCCCCCAGAGTCTTGGTATGGTGCATTAATTTTTCAGTTTGTAATTTGCCAGATGCATTTAATGGAACCAATTTTCATTACATCTGTTCTATGGTTCAAAGAGCTCTTTTAGTTGCCAAAGGGAGACAGCTTCACACAGATTCAGAGAGGGTACTAATGCACGGTATCTTGAAGTATTAGATAACTAGGGATGGTTTTATAGCAAACAGATTATTTTTTAGAGAGGTAAATTCTATATTCATGACTTGCCACTATTAGAATTCAAATTTAAACTGCTTATGTCTCTTCCTCAGGAACCATATATTGATTTTAATGTAATTTTCTTCATAACACTCTCAAATTACTTATCTTTTAAAGCAATGTATTTCTGTTTATTGGTAAAAGAAGACATAGTTATACATAAGTAAATACTGGTTTTAAACTAAGAATAGCTTAGTAAAGATTCCTCATGAAATACTAAAAGATGTGAGGAATAACATTTTGTAATTTTCAGCTCTAAGACAAGACAGTTTATTATACTGAAACAAACTCACATTACCAGGATAACTGTACACGTTGTGCATAATTTTAATCTTCGTAAAATGTGTAACAGTTGTATGGTATTAAATTCAAGATTTCACTTGACAGCAACTTTCAATGAAAAGGTTTTTCCTCATGGGCTGAAGAAAATTTGAAATGTTCTACTACACTTTGAAGTTCTAAAGCATCAGCCATATGAGAATTATAAGGCATTAATCCTGAAGAGTTTCCACCTGACAGTCATGAAATAGCATACCTGTGTGAAAAGTGACTCAGTTTTACTTCCTCAGGCAATACTTTCCTTTTTTTCTGCTGCTTCAGAAATATCATGCATCATGTCTTAGTGAGAAGATGGCCTTGGAATGACTGGATCTTTTTGAAATTACTGAAGTCTACACTATCACTGTATTTATCTAAGACATTTCAATGACATTTTAAAAAGTTGTTTATACTAGGAGTTTTATTTTAGTTTGATAAGCCATATGTAAAAGTTGTTCCAAAAGAGTAATCAAAAGCTTATTTTCACTGTGTTGTTCTAAACAGATGTTGTTTGTAAAGATAAAATTGTAATAGAAGGAGCAAATCTATAAGCAAGAGTTCATATGCAATTTAAGAATATTAAACATCTCCCAGCTGCAAATAAGATCAATCAGAGGCTTGCCATGTGGCCTACATTTAGGTTTTACACTGGTCATGTTGTAAAGTTCACTTTTTCTGGGCTTTGGGCACCAAACAGACAATTTCTTTCTCTGCTTAAGAGGGAATAGATACCCACAACAAGCAGTCCTCCAAGAATTCTAATCTTTTGTCTTCCCTCATTACGTGGAAGTATAGGAAAAGGAATCTGAGCTTTATTATTTATTTGCGCTCTGGCAAACAGCAGGACAGTGATGTTTCCCCCTTCTGCTGTCTGCCCCAGTTTATATTATATACTAAACTAATGACCACATTTACATTTCCTTGAAGTAAAAACAAGACCTTATAGTGGTGGTATTTTTTTGTCACTGAGACTGACTGAAAGGGGATTGGAATTTGAATTAGTCATTATGAGGAAAAATGCATGGAAGAAGAAAGGGACTGAGGAGAGGGGTGAAGGAAGATATTCACTCCAGGTCTGCATTTCAAGTTCAAGATTTGGTGTCACAGAATTTACACAACCAAGAAGACCAAAGAAAGAGTAAGAACAGCCTCACAAAGGAAGTGAAGAGTTCTAAAGTATGTTCATATTGCATTAATTTTTATAGAGGAATACTCAATCCTCACTTAAATTAAAATTCACAATGAAAGAAGCAATTGGAGGTGTTTGGTACCCTGTGCGTTGCCACAACTGGAGACTTAAAAAATAGGAAAGGATTATAAAACGTGATTATGTAAAATGAAGCCATTTGGGCTTTTCTGTAAACAAATGCATTCTAATTTCCTTTTCACATTACTCTACCTTCTTTTTTTCATTTCCTAGATATTGGGGGTTTTTATATTTAGATACATTTGGAATTAGGTGTTTTTATGCAATAAGACTCATAGTATTTCCACTGCAAAGACACAAAAATAGGTGTAGGTGTAAATTTATGATTGAAACTGAAAGAATAAATTCCTTTTCAAAATAATCCACTTATTATCAGCAAGCTATAGTCATTTGTAATGCTTTTTTAAATTTTTTAATTTTTAAAAATTTTTTTTTCATTTCTGCTACTAAACAGAACCTGAGTGCTTGTTAACATCAAAATTCTGACTGCTTGTTTTTCCCTGAGGTCTGGCTTTGCTACCAAAAAGCTCACCATATAAACTTTTTGTCAGTGTTCCACTGTGGTTTTTTTTTTTTTTAATTTCCTGGCTGAGAAGTGCTTTTGCTTCAGCCATTGAGAAGATCCCAAGTCAAATTTTCCCTAGAAACCATAACAGTTCATAACAAAAGTGAATTTCTAGCCAGAAAGCAAGACATAGCAACTACAGTGGAACAGCCTATGTCATCCCAACTTTGAAAATGCAACTAGTGAAATGGAAAGTAGATGGACTGGAATTTGCTCATCAGTACATTAAAACTGACAGATTTCAGTCCATAGATCCAGCTTCACCTAATGTCGCATCCTGAAAAAATAGTATTTTGTAGAATAAAAATCCCTCTAAGAAAATCTCATTAAATAAAATTTCAACATAAAACCTTTTTTCCAAAAAAAAAATTAGTTAATATTATTCAAATTGCATTTGGCCATTTTCCTGGACTTTATGTTAGCAGGGATGACCTTTGATACACGACGGATTATAAAGTTTACCATTACATTTAGTGATATATGAGTATTTTTCGGAGAAAAACACAAAAAGACTAGAAAGATATAGATATTTTGTCCAGATAGTATTACTTACTGCTAGGAAAATTTAGGTGTTCCAGATGCAGAAATAAACTGAGACTAAGGACTGAAAATACTCCCAAGAGATTCCTGTGTAAAGCACGTGAAACCTCCTTGAGTTTGTTTTACTGTTCTGTCTTTTGTTCTCTCTGAGGTTGCCTCATGTGTATGTAGAAATATTCCTGTTTAATTTATGAGTGAGAAAAAGTAACTTCATCCAGAGAGGACTGCTCTAGTCTTGTGGAGAGCACACCTTGCTCACTGTGCATTTGTGATGTTATGCCTCCTTATGTGCTTAGATTACTTTTCCAAAGCACATAACTTCTAAATGTACATATTTTTCCAAAATACAATGTTGCTTTCTTTATAATACAAACTTAGCCTTGTGCTGTCATGGCTTAGTCCACATACAAACTTTTCATGGCCTGTCTTTTGATTATAATTGACCTCTTGTGATTTAAAATATGGAACAGGGTTGTTGTCAAAATAAAGACAATGAAAGTTGAAAGAAATAAGTAAAAATAACTTATGAGCTTATCTGATGATACTAGCAAATCAAACATTTGCAATAGTTTTTTACTGATGGATGCTATAAATTTAATACCTTTTTATCATTAACTGGACTCAGGGCTATGATGAAAGGTACTAGATATAACCAAGTATTTAGGAACCTAGAAGGCAGACCTGAATTTTAAGTTCTCTTTTCTCTCTTCTGCAGCAATGCAAACCTCTAACTTACATCATCATGTTTTTTCCTGTGTCTGCCTTTACTATCTGGCCTCATCCATTCCATTCTCCAACATGTAGATAGCTTTGATGGCTGTGACAGGACTAGGGAAATGCAGATTTGATATTTTTAGGCTCTAAATTAAATATCCAGATTATCATATATTGATTATTACACTAGGCTTTTTGTAAATTATGTGAGGAAGGGGTGTTGGGGTGGGTCGATGGAAGCACTTTGTGGCACACCACAAGAGTTTTTATATTTTCTGTTTTGATCAGTTCATTAGTTTCTAGTCTTTAAATTGTGACCAAAATTCTGTTAATCAAGATGGGCCACAAATTAATTACTGACATTTTCAGGACAGGCTGTGTTCTAGTTTTGTATTAAAAAATGCACAGCACATATTTGCATTCAGTAGCATTTTGGCATTTTTGTGTATTCATGGCATCTCAGGATATTTTAACAGGAGCTCTAGAACTAAAATGCACATACTTCAACTCTCATCCCACTTGAGGTGCCCAGACTTCTTCACTTTGCCAAAGACTTCTTCACTTTGCCAAAGCTTAATATATTTTCATTGTAGAGATTTAAAAAAATTCTCAAAAGAATATGTTATATAGTAAAAACATAGCACCTATACTGTACATTTAATAAAAAGAGTCAGATCTGATGTAAGTTTGTAGTGGAATCAAACCAACCTTTTGACTCCAATTCTTTTGGATATGTTAGTGATAAAAAATGAACATGCTGATCCAGATCTCTTTTAGATATGATTGCAACAGGAGAAAGCTTACTTATAGAAGGTTCTTTTATTGCTTTTCCACCTTTTCCTCAGCATTGGACTTTATTTTCTTCTAGGAAGCTGTAATCACTTTCAGCTTGAAATGGCACAGGAATTTAGCTATTGTAGTGTGTGTGCCTTTGACTTGGAAAAAGCCAAAAGCAGTCTACTAGCAAAGACTAAAGTGGGCACAGAGCTGTTCAACAGGAGCTTCATGAACTTCATATTTTTTCGCTGGAAACCAAATGTTTAATCCGTAATCTGTGTGTATTTTAGCCTGCTGTGTTTTCAGATCATCCTTTATTACATTCATTTTCTGTGACAGATCTGCAACATGACATCTTTATGCCACGTGATTCTGATTTTGGTCTTATGTAATACCATGAAGAAGACTGTTTTACATTCATCACCAACATCAAATTTTAAGCCTCTCTAAATTTATTTTTCTAAAAATTTTCTTGAGAAAGAAATTTACTTATTTTTGTGTAATCTGTTTTATATAGATCAATATAATTTGATATTTTTACTTGCGTCTGGGTTAATCTATAAAAGATTTCATTATTCCAGCAATTTCCTAGGCATTTAAAGCAGATCCAGTATTCCTAAATAGTTTTTGCTTTTTTTTCCCCAGCAGTACATACCTTCCTGTACCATTTATTCTTCTGATACTTCATGTAACTGCTAAACATTAGGATACTGCTAAAGCTTTTTAGCACAATAGGTTGAATTTATTGGTTCTGCTATTTTTAATAGATTTTAGTGGTACAAAGTCTTTAATGTACTGTCATTTCCAAGGCTTTCTCATTACTCCTTTTCTACAATTAATAGACTCTATTTTCCATTATGATTTTCAGTCGAGACTGAAACAAAAGCTCTTTTTCAGAAATCCTTCTTCCATTTAGTGAGTTACTTTTCCCATTTCATCTTAGCTTTTATTGTACTCCCCTTGCTCTTTGTCTGCCCAAATGGAGCCCGGTCCCCCTGCATTTCTTTTGGAATACACCCTTTTGTACCTTATTTGATACAGTAGCTGGCTTTTGTTAAAGGATGTGGTCTGTGTAAATGCTCCTTGGTTATCTGTGTTTCTTTTCTAACTTTAATTTCTTTGCCATTTCAAGTTGGTCCGCCAGCACAGAGACCACATTATAAAGTTCTTACAGCAATATTGTGCCTGAATTATGACTAGAAGTTCATCATCTATGTTACCATAACTAGTTGGTGTTTGTGTTTCCTTTGTGCATATGAAATAAAGTACATTTTTCAGCAATGTCCAAGAGACCTGACAAAATTACTGCCATGAATTTCTGTTCCATTAATTTTTTTCATAAAAAATTTAAATTTTCATGAGCATATTTAAATAGCAATGAAAGCAGTCATCTTTCTATATTTTTATTTATTAGTAGTACGTTTGCCTGTAAAAAACTGTAATAATTATGACCAAATATGCAACAAATTCACTTCTACATAGTAATACCCTGAGAATCCCATTGACTTCAGGCAGTTAAAATTGTATGACAACCCAGAATCTGACCAATTAAAAATTAATTAGATTACTGTTAATATAGTTGAATAATGTTTCATATAAGGAATGCTGAAATTAAAAAAAAAAAATTGAATCATTGTATTGTTTAAAAAAATTAAATTCCCTACTCCTTCATGGCACAACATGTAAGTGTTGCTTTGCAGTATTTTAGTTCAGTTAAATGTCTCCTTAAGAAAAACAAACATCCTGATTTATTATTGCTTTGCAGAGTAAATGTTAATGAGTGAAATTTCACTGATGATTAAAATCCATTTTCTAAAGTATAATTTTTCTTCTATCGAGGCTGAGTGCCTTTGTAATAGGCATGTTTAGGTTTAGAATTATTATTGTTCCTACATCCGCTACTATTTAGTGTGTATTAGAAGAATACTTTATTGAAATTTAAGGAATTTTTCTTTATTTTTAATATATTNGAGATATAGATATATATACATATATAGTGGGCATGTGTGTGTTATATATAAATATATAATACATGTCTGTCTATAAAATACAGATATCTCATTTTGATAGAACGACACCCCTGTCATTGAAGTAATGCATTCCGCAATTGAGACCAAAGAGGTGTGCAAAGGAAAGCTTTTTACACCACCTATGAAAGAGGAATATTTAAATCTGCAGCCCAAGCCCATTAATTTCCCAGATATTTCTGTTTTCATGGTAAGGGGTACTGTAAGAGTCATAAGAGAGAGAAACACGGCGAGACTCTGTTTCAGATTCACATCTGTGTTACTGTTTTTAGTTATAGGTAGACCAGATAGCATTAAGGTTAAATGTCTTCAATTGCTTTAGTTTAATTTCCTTGAATTTATGATAATTTTAAATTTTTTAGCCACAAGTTTTCTACTGCAACCTATTTAAATCAAGGGACAGATAATAAATACTTGAGAAAGATACAATATTTTATTGCCTATTCTATATATAGAATAGACTGTTCTACAGTCTATTCTCTGAAAGATGTAGATATCCAGATTGCAAATGATCCTATCATATAAAAGGTATTCAGTTTTACCCTTAGTTTAAATGCACGAATAAGTATTTACCTATTAGTCTTAATTTTTTGGCATTGGCAGTTGCAAGTGCTTTGACATTACTGTGATGAAGTTAGATGAGTCTTGCATTTGGTTTCTGTTTTTCTGACATAACATGTATTATACTGACATCATAAGTGCCATGGGATTGGGCAATACAAAATATATAGCAAAATAAAAAGCAGGGTAGCTTTATAAAGAAAGATAAAAGCAGGTAATAAGAGAACTGAAAAATATCTTGATAATTCTAGTCTGGTTTTTACTAACATATCTACTTATATATCCAGCTACTAATTTTACTTACACAGGGAAGAAACAGAGGAAATAGATACAAAGGCTGAGGTACATTAACAGGAGGAAGAGAAAAAAAAGCAGGGTGAGCCTTGAGACACACCTCATAGTGAGAGCTATAGGGAGGAGCAGAATGTGACTTGATGTAACAAAGCATCACCAAAAAAAAGTGTGAGGGCAAGTGGCATGAGAAAGGAAATAAGGGGAAGACATCTCTGTAACACCTATGTATTCCTTATCTTGCAGCATCTGTTTTCTGAGATTGTTGAGGCAGAAGGATTTGCTCTACTGTACTAAAACACAAGTTCCTCTTATGTAGCACAGTAACAAAATTCAGGAGCTAATGGAAGGACCATTCAGGAAGACACCTAAGTAGTCTTGAACATGCCCAAAACCAGAGTCTCTAAATTTTAAACTCTCAATCAGTAATATTTAGAATTTCCAAAAATAGTTTTTACTAGATGTGGTTTCTACCAGCTGAAAGCTGCTCATTGTTTAATGCTGGTGAAGTCTGATGCAATTGAAGGCTCACAGGTTCTCTTGATTGCCTACTTTAAATTCTGCAGCTCCTATGCCTGCAAGACTCTAAGGGGTCTCTAGGGTTTGTTTGGTAAATCTGTTCAGATGCCATGGTAGGCGATAGGTAACTGCCTATCAATATCAGTGCCAGCATCTTATTGATTGAAATTAATCTTTACGTGTAGCTCTGTCTCAAATTCCCTGTCATAATTCCCAACAGTGCCATTTCTCATTATTTTCCCCAAAGATGGTATTATTTTTATATTTTCTTTGAAGTTGTATTGAACATCATTTAAAGGAGATTGCCATTCTAAATGATATCTTTCCATTAAAACTTGGAGAAAAGTGTGAACAAATCTTTAAAAATGAATCCATTCCAGGCGCGTGGGATGAAAACTAACATTTAGTCATTCTGTTTTGTTTTGTTGGGGTTTTTTTATGTTGTTGTTTTTTTGTTTTGATCTTCAGAAATAGGTTTTCCTGTTTCTACAGACTATAGCTAGTAGTTACTTAAGAACTTGTTTATCTTATCTAGGTTGCAAAATCTGGGATAAACCATGGGGATTTTGTAAAAGTCATAGGATTCAAAAAGGAGTCTTATTTTGAAGGTCACATAATAGCAATACTTGTATGGAATTTCCTAGTCATTAAGAGAATAATGGCTACTCACATTTCCCAAATGCAGTCATCCAATGTTTAGAGAAATCTTTATGAAGAAAATGACCAGACATAAAAAGTTCTTCTCTTGTAAGTGCAGGCACTTAATTGACTGCTCTGATCATTAAAATAAATTAGACTACATTCTCCACAACTCCCCATGGAACTTTTATCTCAAGAGAAAATTGTAAAACAATTCACTGTTGCAATGCAAAACAGAAAACCATGTTTTCTATACAGTAGCTGTGCCAAAGCTGGCACATTTCTTTTTTCCATTGTCTTTGCTCTGTCGTCCCTTAAACCAGATTACTTAAACTGTGTTCACTTTCTTTCTCTCTCTCTCATTCCCCCCTTCTTGACAAGACAAGAGTTGAATGTCTGCTTCAATCCTGCTATGGTATTTTTGATTTATGAAAGTAGTCTTTTTCATGAGGTTTAAGAGCCACACTGGAGGTAGCAATTCTAGTAAACTTTGCTTCCAAGATGCCACATCTTTTGTGACTGATTAATTAATCTTGCATTCCACATGCTAATGTTGTATTTCTTCTGCTCAAAGTCTGTCCTATTGATATAGTGTAACTCACTTTATCATCCCAGAAAGCACAACCAAACAACTGTTGAGGTAACTCTTACGCCTCTATTGGCTTTTTTTAACTGTGGTTTGTTTTTTGGTTTTGGTTTTGTTTGTTTGTTTGTTTGTTTTTTACTTATTATCAAAGATTCCATGTCTTTAGTTTCCTTTAATCTACTTTTCTAAGAAGATCTTAGAAAGTTTCTATTCACTTTCTAGGTGCTATTTAAATCTTAGAAAAGCACGGCTTGAAGGTATCTCAAGAGGTCATTTAATCTTTTGCCAAAGGCACAATCTGCTCTCCATAAGTCATTCCTGTCAAACATATTTTTAACCTGCTTCTAAAGACCTCTAACCTCTTCCGACAAATTTTTATTATGTTTCTGTAATCATAGTTTGAAGGTTTTTTGATAGTGCAAAATTTGAGTTTTTCTTGTTACCGTTTAAATTCAATAAATCTTACCCTGTTCAACAAGAATATAAATAATATTTCTTTTCCCCTCATTCATGTATCCTTTGGCAGTCTTTTTGTTTTCCTAAATCCATGCTTCCTATATTTTTGAGTTTAATCTTCCTCAAAGCTCCATTCCTAAAATTGGACCCAGTAAGCACCTGGTGTGTCGCCAGTGAAAGAGAGAATGGAAGACTGATTTCCTATGTATTGCAAGCTACCCTTTATTGCAGTTCCCAATCCAATTGCTTTTTTCATAGCAGTAAAATGTATGTTGACTTATATGAATGTGTGATCCTCTGTAACCCCATATTCCTTTCTACATAATTATCAACAAAATAATCCCTGTCCTGCAGTTGGTCATTCTTGCCTAAGTGCTGTAACCTCAATCAAAGGATTTGATCAGCTGCTTGATCTCATTGCCTCTGCTCTGAGACATATAAATAACTTTAATCATGCACAGACACATGATCAGCTTAATATTTCATCATAGGACTTCTACAAATTAAATCATACAATTTGAGCTACGGCCATGTTTGTAATTTACAGATTTCTGGAAGCTGTGTTCTGTAACATTTGTGAATAATTTTTATTGGTATTCAGATATTCAAGGTTTCATTGAGAGCTGTAAATAGATATGTATATCTTTATATACACTATATATATACACACACACACTATTATTGTTTATTAGATCCTTGTCGTACAGAAGTCACTTTAAAAAGAGGCAGAAAAAATTATCATTTGTCAGATGTTTCCATTTGTGTTTCCATTTGTCAGATTTCTTAAAAGACTGATTATCAAGCATCAATTTCAATTTATTTTTCTTTTAATAACTTAATTATTTTTCATTTCAGCTCTATTTGGGGTTTTTTTGTAGATTTATTAGTGTATTCTTAAAAATGCATCGACTAATTTTTGTACATTTCATAAAAAGATAATGCTTTGCTATGTCAAATTAATTACAGGAGGAATTAAACATGGAATATGCAAAGACAAAAACCCCACAGATTTATATGATTATGTAGAAATTGTAATCACAGGAACACAGAAGTTTGTCTTTTTGATGACACAGTGATTTTATTTTATCAAAGTATCTTTTAAGACTTGTTACACAATGTGGAGATCAATGAGTACCTTTAAGATACTCCTTCACCTTCCCTCTCTTCATGAATTTCATCTCCTGACAAAGATCTCGATTAAAGAGTTTTATCATTTTCATTAGGAAGGAGAATAATGACTCATCTTGGATTATTTAAATATATAACACTGCATTTTACTGTCAGTTGGCCTCCTAAATAATTATGTCATGGTTTTGTTCTTGAGGATCTAAAGTTGTAATCCAAGACAATTTGTTTCATTTTTGGCTGTGCTCTGTTCTCATTTTAAAATAATTCTTCTCATCTCCCAAATTCAAACTCTTCTAGGTTGGCACAAACCAATGAAGCTAGGAAAAAACAGTTATTTTTAGAAAAATAGGCTAGGGGGCTTATGTTCAACATGTATACAAGCAATTGTTAAAGTTCCTCAGGCTGTGTTCAGACACACTAAGGTGTGACTGATTTTGAACAGTTTACTTTGGCCCTATCAACATGAAGTTCTGGATTTAAAATATGACACTTCAGAGATGGATCTTGCATGTGTCCCTTCAAATTCAGCAGATTTTTCTCTGGAGACTTGCTTCGTAGCCTGCCTCTTCTAAAAGTGTGGTTGTTCCAATATTGGATTTATTTGAAAACCTAATGTTGTTTAAATATAATTGTTTTCATTACACGAGTTAAAAAGTATGTGCTTGACAGAACTTTACAAAGGTGCATGTGATGCCGGTGCCTGTGTTTTTTTCCCAGCTACAGGTTCTCTCTCTCAGCAAAAAGAGGGGGCGTCATTCGCCTCTCTTCTTCCTTTTTTTCTCCCTCACTTACTTTTTCTTTCCCAGCTTCTGTACTGCAATTGTCTGCCCTTTCATTAGCTACACTAGTTCTATGACTCTTCTCTGAGCCACTGAACACTTTAAAAAGGCAGACAACTGCCCAGGTTGAGTTTTGCTGCCATTTTAGCAAGTGCTACTTGCCTTCCGAGAGGCTCAATGCAAACATGGTACTGATGAGGGTGGAATACAAGAACAATTTTTAATGACCAGGAGTGGTTCAGTTGGTTCAGCAGCCTTTTTTGCAGCTGTTGTCTCACTAAGCTGAATAAAAATACTGCTTGTCCCTGCAAGTCTTGTTTTCCTTATCTCCATAAATGATCATGCCTTCAAAATGATGATTGACAAAAGGCAGCTTTTTTCTAACCTGTAAATCATTCATCCCTAATATATACTAATCAAGATGTACTTTCTTGTTGTCACAAACAAGGTAACATAATCAAATAGAAGAAGTCATCAGCTACAAATAATGACTTAGCACTAGAAAATGCATATTATTCCTTTTTATACACCACAATCTCTTTCTGGAAATTGAAGGAGATGTAGTCTTTGAATTTATTTGCACAAATATGCAAGGCACAATCCCAAAACACACACAGTTCAAATTTGCACTTAATTCAAAGGTATGACTAAAGTTAACATTAATTAAGACTTTATTTTTTATGTAGTGGATATTGGCAGTCAGGTTTGTTTTTCATGTCTTTCGCCTTTTGGTGGAGCTTTTTTCTTTCTTTTTTTTCTTTTTTTTTTTAGGTTGTTTAGCTTAATTTTCCTTTTATTTCCTGTGTTCTTCAGGTGTTTGGGATTTCTTGTTTATTTTTGCATTTTTATGTGTGTGTTTTTAGTTCTTTATGGGGTGGCTGTTCTTGTTTGGCTTTGTTTTTGTTCTGATTACTTTTTTATTATGTTAATCTAAATTTCTGGTTGCTATTTATGTCTTCTAGGGATTTCTGCAGCTAATAGTTTTTCTTACGTTAAGCAGCTGATACATGTAAAATTTGACATCCATTCTCAAATTTGAGGCATCTTTTTTGATTTAGGGACAAATGACTCCATTTCTGTTCTGTGATCTCACTCTCAAGGATAAGTAATAATAAGGAATTAGTAATAAGGAATTGTCACATCATGCATCTGACACATGTCAAGAATAATGGTAAAGGAGATAATTATCATTGTAATCATTCAGCTTCCAGCAGAAAAAAAAAAATGTATTTAAGTGGTATTTGTTATTAATACTGGTATACAAGGCCATGGTGACAAAACATTCATTTGGGCTGCCACTAAAACACATGTATTTTTTTTGGTGGCCAAAATAACTCCAAATAAAGCACAAAACAAGCCAGTTTGCCAGTTTTCAATGCAAAATGAGGTATTATAGACCAATGCTTAGTTGCTTTCTTTAGCTACGCCAAACTTTTCTAAGGATGAAGACTTTTTTAGAAGAAATGTAAATATATAGTATGAATCTGTAGGTATTACTATATAGAACTAATTTGAGAGGTTATTCATCAAAACGTGCTTCTTCAAATGACCATCCTGCATACTTCAATGACAATTATCAGTTTTCAGTGAACATCAAAGAAATAAAGCACAGAATACAAGCACTCCAGATCTAAGCGGGGAAAACATATCTTTCAAAATAAGCACTTGACAGAAATAATGAATATTTGAACTTGAAGACTGAATTAGAGTATTGAGCTAACTTAATGGCTACTGACTTGCATTGTTATATAAGATAGAGATTTTTGTAGTTGTTTTGAATTCCTGCCCTCTTGGCAGACTCTGCTGGAAGTTACCATAAAAATATTATTCTCTATCTCTAAAAATTAGCTGATATTGCTCACAGATTTTCTTCTCTCATAAGAAGCAACAAGAATTCATGAAGATAGAGATGAGAAATTACTTTTGCTTTGGGAAAAATTGCAGTTTAATAGGTAGTGGAAAAGCTCAAGACTTCACTTAAAATAAATCAGCATTCTGAGTTTATGGCTCAGAGCAGTGAAAACTTCCCATGATACATTTCATACCTTAGCAATAGATTTATTTTGCTTTTTGAACAGATTTTTCAGATCTGTCTAAAAAATGTGTGGAAGGGAACTTGCACATATGATCATCCGTGTAAGCTGGTTGAATCAGAACAGTCCACAGTTCTACAGAATTTATCTTGTTTGATGTGACCACAAGGGGAAAAAAAAAAATCTATATTTCTAGACTAGATAGATACACCTATGATATTTAGATTTATGAAACCTGCAACATCACGGCTATTGTTTATGCTGGAGTTGAATCTAGTGAAGGATGTCAAATTCCATAAGAAGGGCTTCTACGGGTACATAAGCAGCAAAAGGAAGACAAGAGAAATCAGGAGTCTGATGATGAGTGGGATGGGAACAGGTGATAGAGAGTACGGAGAAGGTTGAAGTACTGATTGCCTTCTTTGCCTCAGTCTTGTAAAAAAGCCTTCAGAAATACCTGCTGGGAACCAGGGGCTAAATCTGGAGCAGGAAAGGTGTACCCTCAGTGGAAGAGGATCAGCTCAGGGAATACTTAAATATTCTGGATATACATAAGTCCATGAGCAGTGATAGGATGCATCCATTAAAGCTGATGGAGGCAGCTGATGTCGTTGCAAATCAGCATTAATTCTTGAGCAGAAGTCAGACGTTAGCAGCCTGATAACCTTCTATGATGGAGTGTGTGGCATGGTGGATCAAGAGAGAGGAGTAGATTTTTTCAACTTTGATTTCAGTAAGTCTTTTGACACTGAATCCCATAATATTTTGATAAAGAAGCTGTGGAAATGTGGGCTGGATGAGGAGACAGTGAGGTGAGCTTAAAAACGGGTGACTGATCAAGGCCAGGGGATTGTGACCAGTGGCTGAAGACTAGTTGGAGGCCAGTAATGCCAGGTGTATCCCATGGGTCAATACTGAATCAAATCCAGTTCTGCATGGTCTGGATGATTGGTTAACTGCAAATGAACAGTAAAATCTTTTAATTCATTACTTTTTTCATTTATAATGTTCAGAAAAATTCTGGTTTGTGCTTATGTAGCTTTCTGATACAATAGTTAAAAAATAACTTACATAAAGTTAAGAAAAATATGGTTTATTGCCTTTTAATTCAGATGTCTTCTATCATTTATATAGGCCGAGACTGAAAAGCAGACATATCTGACAAACTATTTCCAGACAAACAAGAGCAAAAACTTGACTGCTGCCTAGAATATTGGGGATTATTCTTAGGCTTTAAAGATTCACTTTTATTTTTAGACTTATATGAGTTTTCCGAAGACTTTTCCTTTTTCCTTTTCCCTTTTCCCTTTTCCTTTCTTTTTTTTTTTTCCTTTTTTGTGTGGTTGTACAGTGATTTTGCTTGAGCTCATAATGAAGTGCTTTTGATGAGCACTAAAAAAGGTCTACTGGTTGAGTTCTTAAATGCAAAACCTGTGATGAGAATAAACTTCAAGGTCTCAGAATGCACTTATCAGATCTACCGTATGAATAAGTGTCAGGTCCCAGAGCAGATTGCATAAATCTTTCTGGTTCAGCTTGGTGACTGCAAAGCTTAATACCCACAGGCTTGCAATCTTTTTGAAGGTGATTATAATTCAGCACCAGCTTTGCATCCTGGATGAAGGTTCCCCTTGAACACAAAGTATGTTACATGCTTGTGTGCTAGTGATCAAAATACCCAAAAGGTTGCCGGTCTTGCAATTCTTAAACCAGCAAAATGATGTTAAAATGCTACATTCACTCAACTAAACTGTAAATTCAGTTATTGTAGATTGAAGGTGCAGTTCTACCTTATATGCCAAAAACTAATTTAAATGATGTTAAAATGCTACCTTCACTCAACTAAGCTGTAAGTTCAGTTATTGTAGGTTGAAGGCACAGTTCTACTTCATATGCCAAAAACTAATTTCAGTCATAGCATTTTTTTTTACCATACTCTACAGTGCAAGCAGCTCAGAGATTTACTAAAAGTTTGTAAGTGGTAAGTTTAAGATTTCGTGACATTTTTTTATTTGCACAATCAGGTAAGAATTACCGCCTGAGGAAACAAATATGTACTTAATTTTCAAAGTAAATATAGGTGGTAGATGTTCATCCATGATTGTTTAGGATACATTTTCAGTCATACTGTACAGAGTTTGAAGATTTAGTTGTTGATAAGAAACAATGTATTGGTTTATAATCTGTTTGTTTTGGCTCTTCTTTTAGGTAATGATCCCAAGCTTTTCAGTTTCACTATTCTACTAAAATATTTGCTGTTTTTTTAAATTTACTGGGAATGCTAAGTTTTGTAATATCAACTGTCTCCAACCTCTTACTACCAAAATACTGAAGATAACAGATAATAGAGCTGGTTATTGTAACAGTCTATCAGAAAGACTCTTAAAACTCAATTAACCTCATACAAAATATTTTCTTTATTAAACTGAGGTGCAGTGTGATCTCAAATGTTAAAGAATATACTGTTGAAAATTTCCTCTTTTAAGAGTGTAACAAAAATGAAAGTATGAAAGTATGAAAGCTCAAAAAAATTCATAACATTCTTTTAGTCGTTCTTTATCTTTGCTTTTAGGTGATTACAGTGTAACAAACTAATCTGCAAAATTCACTCTTTCACATGAAGTCATGCTTCCAACCCTTGATCAAACATAATTTAAGCCTACTTTCCTTGAATAATTTCATCTTCCCTTGTCAGTAAAGTTTTAAGATAATTTTGTTGCAACCTCAGTACTTTCCTAGGAAAGGAATATAAGCTTTTTTGCTTGGAAAACAATTCCATTTGTCACTTCTATACCCTGTTGGGAGGTATTACAGAATACTTCTTCCTTGGCTTTGTGGCCACATCCCAAACATTGTCTATAAGGTCAAACAAAGAGCAAAATTTGTTATAAATATAACTGCTTTATCAGATCAGTAAGTGGACTCCCTCTTCCACTAAAAACCAAAAATATTCTTAAAAGTTGTAAGCTATAGAGATACCTTTGGAGAAGTACACTGATAAGAGTTAGAATGACTCAAAGTTTAGCTATATCGTACTGCTATATCCCATTTTAATTTTATGTGATTTCAGTGACTATTTATTGTGTCTAGTAATATAGTGTCCCTGTACTGTATCTAATATATCACTGTTACATGGATATTAGGTGCTGTAAGGTAGATAAATAGCCATAAAAGGACCTTACCCATCGCAGAGGTACCATTACAAGCACTTAAGTTACACTTAAAACCTACAACGTGGTGAACTAACTCATTTTTTGGGTAAACGTCCTAACATGAACTGATGTTTGCATTCTTAGTATTGCTTGTTTATCTCTCTTTTTCATGACATATAGGTAAACATATATACTCACCAAATATGTGCAATGATGTGTACAGTGGGTGTGTGTGTGTGTGTGATAATATGTGCACAAATGTGCTCATATTTTATTAAATCTTCCCTGGCAGTTGTACCTTTTCTGTTGATATGTAGAGTTTAACCAGAGGCTAGGGAAAGAATCATCACTAAGTCTCCTGTCCTTCAATCTATTCATAAAGCTTATGTACAGTATAAAGTTGTAGCAGTTGGTTGTAGACATAAGAGTATTTGTATTGAATTCCATTTGGGATGCTGCAAGGGAGTTCCAGCGAAGTTTATCATTGTTTTCACTCTTGTGTTTGTACTTAAATCAGTATAAATCAGACTGGTGAGATAACACCAGTCAAACCAGGGGCTGTAGTAAGATCACTGTTTCATAAAAATCCTACCTATTACCGAGTCTGTTAGAAGAGTAAAGCTTCTTAAGTCCAGACACTACTTTGGAGGTCATGTTCTCATGCTAACAAGAAGACTGTATTTCAACCTAACCAGCAGCATTGAATAAGTCAGTAATAATCAAAATCTTTCACTACCTCTGTTTCCCTAAATTTCTAAAGTTATCTGAAGTTAAAAGTTGCTAAAGTTTCTAAAGTTAAAGCCAAAAGGACATTTTCCTAGACAGATTCATTTTATTCAACTACAGGAAACTATTATCTGTACAAAGTAAGGTAGTTTAAGTTTATTAACTTCTGGACATGGAGATATTCCCCCTTTCAAATTAGTTTATACTGTCAAACTTCTACAGTAAAGGATTTTTAAAGTTCTTTTGTTTGCTGAAGGTGAAACTCTGTTTCTCGTAAATGTGAGGTAACAGTTTTGCAGTTACCATGACTGCCAAGCATGTAAAATTATGATTTTGGAAACAAGTGAATGCCATTCTTGTACTCAAATTTTTATATTCTGCTGCTTTTCTGAAAATACTTTATTACCTGTGCTAGTTATCTCAAGGAGAAACATAAAAATATACCACAGATTTTAAAAAATTAAAATTTCCCATGATAAGGAAAAATGGAAAAGCTGGACCCGAGAAATACACTGACGTAACAGTCACTTATAAAAAAATCGGAATGAAATGCTAGTTGCTTGAGTCCAGTGCTATGCTAGCCATACCACAGTATTCAGGAAAAATATGGGGAAAACACTGAAATAATTTTTCAGGTACTTTTTTCTATTCCCTTTTATTTTATATGCAGAAAGCATAACTATTTTGTGGTGAAGGCTCAGGCTACCAAGGCTCCTTTCCATGGAAATAAGATGCTCACCTGACAATAGTGTCCTTAGAAATGTGAACTGAGATGCTCCACTCCAGTGAGTTAGCAGCTCCTAAGGTCACACAGGGCAGCAGAACTGTAGGTGCTTGCTGTTTCTTAACAGTCAATGGAATGAAACCTGATTCTTACACATAGGTCTCTTGTCTCTAAATACCTAAATTCTACCTGAACAACACTTCATTTTACCCAATATTTGTCTTGGTTTCTCATCCAGTCAGCTAATGAGATCAGAATCTCATGTATTTCCCTATTTCCCATTTCTGTATAGTGTTGCTACTTCCTCTGTTGTGACTTCAGATCTTACTGTTTATGATAAACCTTATTATCAGTTTTGTCACCAGGTTTTGAAGAGTCTGTCAACATTTTAGGAAAAGAAACATTAGCAATATGATATGAAACTGCATTCCCTTTTGAAACACTTGGCACTTTACATCAGAAAGTTAGTAGTATTCTCGGTTTATTTTCATAAATATTTTTAAGACATTTTATCCTTTGAGAATGGCCATCAGTATATTTTTTTTCCCCAGCTGGAGGTGGTGTCAGTAAAAGCATAGCACATTTAAAGCTAGTGACAAGTTCTTGACTGACTGTATCCAGCAAGGGGTGCTTACAAATGCAACAGTCAAACTCTTTTCCTGAGAGACTGTGCTTTTGCTTTACAAGGTCCAGCTTCTACTGACTTAGTGATCAATTTGATATCTTGTTTCAGAATCTCTGTTTTGAGCAGGTACATTAGACAGCATCAAACTCACCCCCTCCAAGAAAGCTTGTTATGTATGAATATCCTTGACCTTATGTGAGATGTTATGGATCTGGTTCAGGTAGCATTTTTGTCATGATGTGAGGGCAAAATTGTAGTTGAACTTAAAATTCCTGCTGGTTCTTGGAGCATAGGTAATGTACAGCTACTGAGAAAAACACAGAGGGGAAGGCAAAAGGGAATAAATCCCACTGCTTGTAGTTCCTAGGTCCTTTAAGCATACAGATTCGTTTGGCTTTGGTTTTTGTGGGGCCTTTTGTTTTGTTTCAGTTTGGCTTTTTTAATAAATGGAGTATTTCTCATGTTTTATAAGAACATCTTCTTGTAGCAAAATTCTTCTTTTCCCTGCCCAACTGATAAAATTTTTTACTAACATTTTTCCTTACAATAGCTGAATCTAACAGATGAAAGAATAAAATCCACAGTGGGCATAAATGAAAACCCATGCTGATTCACCTGTATGTTACCAAATTAACACCTGCTCACCATAATCCTTCACCACAATTGCCTCTTATCTAACTACATATGTCCTCTAGTTGCTGTCTCTGAGAATTTGTCTGCCTTCTTTAAGCTGCCTTGAATGATGACAATGATTTCAGCTGGAGTGTTTATCTCAAAAGACAGTTTTCCAATTGTATTCAGCATTTAAGTTTCTTTTTAGGGATCCGGATTTCTATACTTAGACTGCATTTGTTAAATAGGAACCATATTTATTGTCTGATTTAACACAAAAATACTGAGAACAGTGTTTCCTTACAGTATTAGAGATGACACACATTTGTCTAAATTTATAAGTAAGAGAAAAATGTATGCTTATGTCTGACGTAGTGGCATGCACAGATATACATATTTTTGTGGCAGTCCTTCTGTCCTGATTTTGGTAGGGTGAAGATACCACTTTAGGTAAATGTGGCCAGCTGGAACAATCAGGACTGGATTTTGAATATCTAAGTTAATAGAGAGTCTTCAGTGAATATATAAATATTTTCACTCTGTTTGAGTAAAGTATTTTTATGTAGCTATTAGCTAAATTAAAATGTGAATGTTACTAAAAATTGCATAACACTTTCTTATGACAATATGGGAATAAAATCCCTTTAGTGACTTCCGTATGTTTGATCCATATCAAAACAAAGTAGCTTGTAAAAATAATCACTGTGACTGCAAATATTGATTGATATCTACACTACTTCATGACATACTTTATTAAAATTGCATTGAAACAGACACATTATATTTTCCAAGGTCTGACTTTTAAAAATAAGGAGAATTATAAAGCTTTTGGCTTTTAAGGCTCAAAGATGGACACAGTCAATATGACTAAAACTTGGATTTTAAAATAATTTAAAAGACATGCAGATGAGGGTAGTAAAAGTGATGAATATTATTTGGTTTAGTTGGAAGATTAGGAGATAATGAATTTTTGAGTAAGAGAGAAGTAAATTCTCCTGCGTCTACTTGATGACTTGAAAATGATGAGCACTAGTGGGGATGTAGAAAAAAGGGATAAGAGCCAGTCAGGCAGCAATTCTAATAAGCGTGTAGGTCCACGGTTTCCTATGAGTAGATTTTTTGTGACAAATATAAACATGACTTAACATGGCAGACCTTGATGAATACCAAGAACAAAGACTGTGAAGTGTGATTGTTGTGAGCAGGTTCACATGCTTCTGTAGCAATACTGAAACAGCAGGCAGCAAGGAATGTTCAGTATAATAAACATATCAACCTGAAGGATCCTTCATCTGTATCTCTGCTTCTTATTATCCAAAATAGAGCATACTCACTATATTTTCTGTGATTAAGTGATTCATTTCCTACAGATGCACAGTGAGCTCCACTTCTGAATTAATTAGTGTATCTATATATGTGTGTTGTCTCTACAAAAGCAATTCTGTTGGTCAAAAATTACAGGAGTCCTCAAGTCTTTCCCTAATCTGAAGTTAATACCTAGTGTTGTTTTATTCACCTCAAAGAACAAGACAATGAGAGCAAGATGAGACAAGACAATGACTAATACAATCTGAGTTTCTCAGTAGTTAGGCTTTGGTGAAAGTACTTGCAGCATAAAGTTTAGGAGTAAGAATCTATAGCTGAGAATACTGCATCACTGACCCCAGAATTCAAGTCGTCATCATTAACCTTGACAAAGTAAACGTGATCTCACCACTGTCTGTTCTCCCCTAGTCTGTCCTATTTCTATATTTGAGGTATGTAAACTTTAATGGCAGTAAAGAACATTTTCCTTTGATTACAGGAGTAGGTGTCTTTCCAGCACATAGTGAGCACTGTTGTGGTTTAGGAATGATATTCTCCAATACTGTGCCCCCACTGAGACTCTCCAAACCATGTGCTGCTCTGTTGCTCCCTGCTTTCCCTTCACCCCTCCCACTGTGGCAAGCTGGAGAGGAAACTTGGAGGTCCATACGGTAAAGATCACGGGTTGAGATAAGGACAATGTTTCGGGAACAGAAATGAAACAAGAAAACACACAGTAACAGCAACAATAGTAATGGCAGAGGGATCCAGAAAGAGCAGATTCACATGGGAAGCCCAGGACAATACGCAACACCAGACAGCTCCCTCCACCACATTTACTCAACTGGACAAGAACCCCTGCTCCTCAGAAGAGAGTCCCTTTCCCCTGCCCCCAGTAATGATTAGAGGAGGTGTAGAATAACCTCTGGGCCCTAGCCATGCCCCTTTGCAGCAATTGTAATAATTAACCCCGTCCTTTCCAGAACCAGGAATGGCATTCAATGGGAAATCTGGGAAAAAAGCAGAGGAAAGCATCCTGTATATGGCTGGAGGAACAGCCACCACTTGCCATGCAGTTGGTGTTTGGCAGGCTAACATGTCTCCTTCAGATTTTCACATCCTTACTTGAGCAGTCTCCAGACCTTTGTCTGTACATTCTCGTCCAATGCATATTGTGGTATGTGGCTTTGGAATCATAGACCTTAAATCACTGCCCTCTTTTTGAAAATGTAAGTGTTCTTCTGGAAAAATATAGGTGTAAATACGGTCGTCTAATTGGCAAAATGGAGTTTCACTTCTATTATTTTCTGATTTCTATGCTGTTTCATGTATCAAGCTGAAAAATTGAAATAGTTATCAATAAGTGTGGAGATGAATTGTGAAAGCATCATATTACTACTTCAATTTTTAAAGATATATAATAATAATTTTATTAAGCTCAGTTTTAATTTATGAAAGGATGCACTGGAGGCAAGCATAGGAAGCACATGCACTGCAAAGCATAGTGATTTTCAACATTTACTTTGAAATATGTTTACTCAGGCATACTGCAAAAAATCAAGCTTCATTGTAGCCAGTGGTCTTTTGACATGCAGAACATCTCTAAGTAGGAAGTAGGGCCTCACAAGATCAGTCTCATAAAGAGAAAAAGAATCTGAAAATAAGATTGGACCCTACCTAACAAAAGGTTTCTAAAACATTCTTGGTAAGATACATTAGACTATCAAGTGATGGGTTGTGACAAAAAATTATATATTTAGCAATTTTTGAATACAGCAATTGATTTTGCAACAGAAAGATAAAGGTCTCCATCTGCAGAAGACACTGTCTATAGTGAATGCTTCAAAAGAATCATTACAAGTTTATCTCAAGAAAAATATTTTTGTGGTTAGAAGATATACTAATTATATGTATATCTATGTATTTGTGTGTAATTCTGTGTATATATGTTTCAGTGCCATGGTTTAACCCCCGCTAGCAACTAAGCACCATTCAGCTGCTTGCTCATCCCCCACAACAACAGGATCAGAGAGAAAATTGAAAGATTAGTAGGAATATGTAGGAATTTCTTTTAAATAGTATTAAAAAGTTTTCAAAGGACCATTTTCAAACATACATTACAAAACTTCCCTCTTTCTTTTCATATCTCTGCAAGACGATTATGATCAGAAGTAAATGTTAGAACGTGCATGGCTGTAATTTTACATCTTGTAGCTCAGAGAGTGTGTATTGATTGTTTTCACATTACCTGATCTACTGCCAACACCATTAAAGGATTAATATATATTCATAAAATTTCATTTTCCATTACAGCCAAGCAACAAGCACAGGCTCTCTAGACTTAGTACCTAAGAGTGGTACAGAATATTTCAGGCAATAAACTGCAAATTTTATACCATCATATGATTTTACTCTTCAGAAATCACTCAGACATTCTCAATATACTTGACTTAGAAGTATGTACATTTCTTAGTTTCCCACTATACCATGGTCCCAAGGCAAAGATTTCATGGGAGTAAGAATTTTGCTTGAAGTGGGCAATTAGCTAAAGAAAAAAGAATGAATTTCTTATCACTTAGCCAGAGTCATGGAAGTTACTGTAATCTCTCATATCTATTTTTCATTTGAGTCTCCAAGTTATTTGCTAAGCATGAAGAGAAGAAGAAAAAAGGGGGAAAAATTAAATCCACTGAGTATCTTACATCAATGAGAAAGCTTCTGCTTGCTGAAGAAACAGAATTAGTACCTCTAAAAAAGAAAAAATTGCACCAAAATCCAATCTGTCTACTAAATCGCTGGCCACTGCTATCTAAATAAAGAATAATTTTTACATTTAACATCTGAACTGCTCACTGAGTGGACTGATTTCCTTTAAGAAGATGATGGGTGAGAGTTAAATATTTGGTAAAGATAAATTTACCATCATGTGTTACATGTGTCTGTATGTTTGTCAGTGGAAAATGCACATATGTGTATGCATAAGAGAAATAGAAAGTTATAACTAATTAGAACCATTGGAACTCTGAAGTGACAGAGTTTTGGTGCAATTGGTTTATGAAGCTCTCATATGAGGGAATACTCCATCTAATTCAGTTTAGGCAATGTCTTAAGCTCTCCTTCTGCCAGTTGCAATAATATGGGTGATCTCGCATCCCTGCGAAGAAATGCATCAAGTAATTTGCCATATTGCAGTCATGTCATCTAAGCTATCTGGAGCTATTTTGTAAACACTATTTCACAGAACCCTAAAACACAAAATATAAGAAACATAATAAGCCCTTTCCTATTGTGGTGTCATCCTGCATTTAGTTCAAAGTAGTTCAATTTGTCTAGCAGATTATTTAGTTTAATTTGTCTAGGAGATTATTAATTGTGGAAACAAGTGCATATGCCTTAATCTGTTTATAAACTGTCCTAAGCATAGTTATTTTGAGTAGTAAGGATAAGTAATAAATACCTCAGGATATCATTTCAGTAATGTAGACTATTCAAAACTACAAGTTATTAAAGTCAACATAATAATTTGAAATACAGCAAAGCATGTTCACACAGACATTGGAACATGGCAATGAAATATTTTATTTTGGTAAAAAGTTAACAGAGAAAAGGATTATGTACAATAAGTCACAATATGAGTGAACTGATATATTTAGCAAGCTTTTTAAGGTTTTCTGTTTAAAACAGGAGCTTAAATGGTTTGCCTACCAACCAAGTATTTTATTATAAAGTCTCACATTCCAAATTTTCAGCTGTCTCTTTCTCAGTAGAGATAAATTGTATGTATATTTCATTGTATTAAGCTTTAGATATCTGGATTCAATTTAAACATAAATTATTAATCGCACAAAATGTATTACAGAATTTGCTTGTGTCATTTGAAATAAAATCAAAAATGCTAGGTGACAAAGCTGAGAAATACTCAATAAATAAAACTACATAGTTCTGTTCTACTCGATTCATATTTCCATGCAGAATTGAGTCTAGAGAAGCATTTCATAATTCATTGTTGGAAAAACCCTTGTAGGTTTAGTCAAGCAAGAAAATTCCCCCCAAAGCCCACAAGATTCATAATGCTTAGAAAACAAAAAGGAAAAAAATGGCAACAAAAGATAAGGGCAATTCAAAACCTAATGAGACATTTTAGGCCTCATTTACATCTCTAACCTGATGCAATTCTTCAAAATGTTTTTCTTACAAATTTGCATACTAAAAGCTTATTCTTCCCTAACCAAGATGATGATGAGATTTCCCACACTATACTAAAGTTTGCATTAGTTTAAAAGCTACTTATAGTCACTTCTAGACAATGACTTGCTTATAATTTTTAAATTCACACCTCTATTAGAGCTGATAGTGCAACCAAATACTTTTTTCTTGATATATGATGCCTGTACATTTAAAACAGAGATTTTACGGATCATTACTACAAAGCATGGTAATTTTATCAGTGAACAGCCTTTTCTGCTAGACAAGTCTATTTTTTTTTAATTAAATGTCAATTAAAAAAAATCCAAGTATGTGGATAAATGTCTTTTGATTGGGTAAGCATCATCTGGTGAATAGTGTATATATGGATTTCCAGAAGGCTTTCAACGAAAAGCCCTTGTCAAAGGCTTTTAGGGAAATCAAGCAGCCGTGACATAAGGAAGGTCCTTGCATGGATAGCTAATTGGTAGAAAAAACACACCAGGCATATGTTACCTGTAATCAGTAAGCAAATTGAAAAAATAAGGTTCCCTTCACCAGAGGATACCCATCCTATGGGCTGTGTATGTCCATGCAAATGTGTGGTTAAATAACCAGTCTTCTTCTACATTTCGTTTTCAATCACAATTTGAATTTGTATTGAAATTTGGTGTTTTCAGAAGTGGAATAAATACTGTTGTTAAAATAACAAGAGGAAACAGAATATCTGTTTATTCTTCTTAGCTGTATATGAATTTTTTTATCTGGTTCAAAGTTTAAAATGTTTCGTATTAGATGAAATATTTGGAGCTAAGGTGAGTAATGGAAATATTTTGTGCAAAAGAGAAATAATATAAATATGGAACATTTTATGATACATTTAAGAGGATACAAACTTTAGGCACAAATAAGAATGATGAGTGATATCAAATATAAAATGATGAAGGTTATAAAATGCAAGCATGGTATGAATTTAAAATTCCTTTTAACGCATAGCCTTTACACAGGAAAATGCTTTTTAGGATAAATGCTTACCTAAGAATTGTTAAATTTTTCATGCACAGCCCTGAAGCAAGAAATCTGTCACCTGAAATTATCTTTGCTTTGTGTGTTTTCACACTTCTGTTAACAGTGAACTGTTAATTGATACACACAGGAGACATACACCAAAAAAAAGTAAGATTGTGGACAACATGCTGCCACTTTATGGATTAAAAAGATCACCAGGTTTCCTCGAATAACTGATACTAAGTAACTTTTGCTTTTATATTAGCTTTTTACATCATGCTTTGAATACGTCAAAACTGTTCATCAGTTTTAGACAAATAAAGCAGAGGAATAGGAAAATGAAGTCATTTTCTTGAAAGGCCCCTGAAAATAGATGTTTGAGTAGTGGGGAGAGATCCAAAATTATATACCAGTTCTGTAGAAGGACTAAAATGAATTTAGCTACATTATTGTAATTCCTTAGATATTAGACAGTTAGAATGAAACTATATAAATCCTTTTATAAAGGTGCTGCTCATGGAAGTATCTGTTTCCTAGAAAAATGAGATTGCAAGGTTTTAGATGCCTGTTGCTTAGTACCCTGTAACATTATGATCTCGGAAACTTAGGCAAACTAAATCTGAGCCCTTTGACAGGCGTGATTACTATCTTAGCTGGATGTAATAGAAATAGATGAATACATAATTTTGTCTAACACTTCCTGAAACATATTTCTCAAACTATAGCATGTTAAAGTATTAGACCAAGGTCTAGAAAATGGGACCCTAATTATTCCTTAGGAAAAAATTAGGCTTCTATGTCCAATACCTATTTCAGAAATTCCTCTCTTTGTTATTGCCTGACTCTGGAGAGGCCTTAACTCCAAATACCCTGTGTTTTTTTACTTAAAATAACAACAGCCTCTATTTTTTTGTGTGAAAAAATGCCTTGATCATGGCAGCTGAGTAATGTTATGTCTAGCTAATTCCTAGATATTTTTAGGGATCCTGTGGTTTTGTCCAAGGCCAAGAAGGCAATCAGTCCAGCAAAGCTTCTTAACTTACATCTGCTTTCTTAAAGAATACTGCAGGTACTAGATGCTACATGCTATTTCTGGATTGAGATGCGTAATTAGAAATTCTTCATCTCCTCCTAAAATTATGTGCTATGCAGAATAGAATTCAAGGTTCCTTGGGCCAGCAAAATGGCAAAAAAATCCCCCACCAACCTTAAATTTCTGGCCTCAAACAGAAACAGTACAGCTGAAAAAACAAAATAGGCTTGGCATTTACCACCCTTGTTTTTCTATGAAATAACCATGTTAAAGTACTACATGTCAGCACCTTTACATTCCCTGTTTCCTCCCTCTCCCCAGGGCAATTCCCCTGAATAAACAGACACACTTTTTTCTTAACAGAACATGCATTAAACAGAAGAGAAGTGTGTCCTCCTGAAATAGTACTGCAAAGAGGAAAAAAAAAATACTGTCCTCTTCCTCAATTCTGGGGAAAAAATTGAGTTATAGGATCAAGTTTTAAAGATGTTCTCAGAGATAAGATGCCAAGTCAGAGGAGGAGCCTCATAATATTCCTATGCTCTGAGATGTTAGGCCTCAGACATTTCAAACAGCTTATCTTAGATATTGTCCATTCTCCGTAAATACCTAAGTGACCCCAGCTCAGTCTATTTGTCTTGTGCTTTAAGAGCCAAACTTCGGCAACCTGCATCCGAAGCTTTCTCTTACAGAGGTCTGTATTCCACACTGCAGACCAGTTGTCTAAACATTAACTATACATTATTTAAATTTCAGCTTTGTTGGTCTGTTCTGGGTGAGGTTTTTTTTGTTGATCAATGATCATTGTGAGAATATAAGAAAGATTTTTCATCACTAGTAGTAAGAACCCTGTCTGCTGCAGGAAATTTTCCCAGGTCTTGTAGCAGGCAAAATACCTCCTATAGGGATTGCAAAATCTTACTGGCTTCACTTACGTGACAATGACCTTTTGTTATTCTCATGCTTTATATGCTCTCTGTCATAGCTATTTCAGTAGTTCTGCACCCTTCTGTTTCTCTTGTCACCCAGCTACACTCATGTTGGCGTACAGAACTCAACTTATTTTCTGCCCATATGGTCTCAGTGAGTTAATCCATTTCTAGATTGTTGTACGTCAGCGTCGAGCACTCCTAAATATTTTCTTGTGAATTTCCATCTGGAAGTGAACATCTCACCTCCTGTCTTTCTAATATCTTTTTGTAGCAATTGCATAGATTCCTCAGAGCACATGGAAAATTGAAATTGCCCCATTTTAAATTCTGTTCCTTTTGCTTTTCCTCTTTCTGCAGCACTGGCAGCTACTGTATTATTGTCCCAGACATTTATTTTTATTTGAGTTGCATTGTGTTAATTAACATTAATATTTCAAAATAATTTTTAAAAACTCTGCAGCTGTATTTTCCTTTAAAAATTGTTTTTATTATTGCCAGGTGTTGGATGATTGAGAGATGACAAACCTGTATACAGGAATCTATGTTTGTTTCACAAATATAAACAATTCTTATTTATAAATAATATTGGGTTTTCACACTTTAGTCTCCCTTGGTTTTGGTAGTAATATTTTAATAATTTTCTTATTTAAACAAAGTAATTCTTTTTAGTATTTCAGTATCTTATCATTATCTTAATTTGTGATGCCAAAGAACCAAGCAGTTCTACTTTCCCCCTTTAAATAAATTTGTCATAGTTCATCATCTCTAAATTTCAATACTGCTCTTTTCAAGGATTCCAAAACATAATAGAACATTGGTAAAGGCCCTTTGTGACAATAAGATGCATTAAGCATGGCCCTTTAAATGTTGTCTTGGTTATTCTCACTTTAATTTATTAATTGCCTTTCTCTTTCTCATTTATGAAAGATTAATTTTTAAATACAGACAGGCATTTTTGTCTTTTCCAAATCAAGAAATCATAAGAAAATATCTGTGGGATTTTTTCATAATAATAGAGATTTATCTACAATTTTATTTAATTTTTGGCATTCAAAAATTAGTTAAATGTGTTTACATAAATATATTTTTTTATTTCTTTTTCATTGTTTACATTTCCAGCATTCTAGCTCTTAGAAATAGCACAAGGGTAGAGTCAATGCATCAAGCCTCATAATTTGTCAATTGTGACTATGAAACCAGAATAGCTAAGCCAGGAGAGTGGCTGCTTTGCTTCTTTTGTCACCAGAGAAGTGTTGCTGTAAGCAGCAGCAGTTTCTGTTGTACAGTGCAGGTGTGCTACTACTGTGTGACAGTGCACACTGCTCACACTGCAATGGGAAAGTCTCCTTTCCACAAAGTGCCTCCGTTTCCCTTCCCCAATCCCCACCCCATGCCCCAAATTTATCAGTGGCTAATTAAAACTCAGAAGATATTTCTAAGACTTTTCTTAAGCCCGGCAAAAATTGAAGTTAAAACAAAGATTTCTTATATCCTTGTGATCTATGGATGATATACGAACCTTTTAAATCTGTTAGCAACCAGCATAAACTGAATGATCTGCAGCCTGCCATAAATTATACTGTGAGATCCACAGCAGGATGAGTACTGGAGAAATGCATAGATCACAATTCCTCGTATCTATGTTCCTTAGACAAAGATGAAGGTTTTTAGCTTTCAGAATCTTGTAATTTTCAGAATCTTAAACCCTGTAATTTTAAGGATTATTTTAAAATTATTCTGATAACACAAACCAGTTGTAGATAATGATTAAATTTATACTCTTCATGTGTTATAAATTGTAAGGACATGATTCCACAGAAGTACACTTTGAAGCATTTTTCAAGATGTTTCTGTGATTTTTTTATTGCATGTCAGATGTCTATTCTACATAATACTACAAAAGCGAGCTAAACTTAAGCTGAAATACGTCAAGGTATTGGGCATTGCATATCAAGTCACAACATATCTGGCTATGGCTTAGTATTACTATGGAATCTATTTTAGAAATTTATCATTTCCATATGAAATAAACTCTTCTAGGTATATTTATGGCTTTGCATCAAAGTCCTTAACAGAAGATAAGGTAAACTGCATGATAATTCCTAAGTGAGCTGAAAAAATAAGCAGCAAACATCAAAAAAGCATTTATATGTCACAAAGTGTAATCAATACGATTTAGAATTTAATCTTGACACTTTTATTCTTGACAGTTCTAATAAGTACCTTCACTGTGGTAAAGCGTAAGCCTCTGAAGGTAATACAGAAATTTCAGAAAGCAGGTGCAAAGGAAGATGCACCAAACATTTTTAGAGGAAGTTTGTATCTTCCAGGAGTGTCTACTAAAAAGAAAAAGACTATGGCAGCTATGACAAGATCAGTAAATAGGACAACCTAACAGGCTTTATCCTATACAGGATAAAATTATCACTTAGAAAAGAGAGGGACCAGGGTATCTGCTGAATGACTGAAAATAACATGTAGATGGCTCAGCCTGTAGTCTTTCCCAGAATATGCATTACTATATATTTTGCCCCATTTTTCTTTTTAAAATACCACCTTCCCTTCCCTTTCCTTCCACCAGCACAGTGATGAACTATTTGTAGATGCTGTGGAAGATACTTCTGCTACAGCACCATGGAGTCGCTAAGATCTAAATCACTTCAGTGATGAATAGATATGTTATCAGTATTAGTGTAAAACCTTATCATTCTGTCAGCAAAACAAAAAGAACACGAATATGCCACAAAGCCATATTTTCAATTCTGTTTTCCTGGTATTCAGTCTAAATTGATGAATCAGTGATAGATGGGTATAGAGCCCTTAAGTATAATGCTCAAAATTTAATAAATAACCACCACCAAAAAACCTAAAATCAGAAGCATAAACTGTCAAGTGATTTCCAATGAATGGGAGGAGAAAAGGGTTTGGTTTCATAGAAAGAAGTGTGACTACTAGAATTCTGGTTATCACCTCAGAAAACCACCTGTACACTGTACTAGGTGCAACTTGGTGTCAAACAGTGCAGGAACCCCAACAATAAACATTCCATGTCCCTTTCTACCTGTTGGTCTGTGATTTCTCCCACATCCCGATGTAACAATATCCACATGTTGTTACATGTGCCTCTCCTATTTAAATGTACACACGATGGATGTTATAAATATTGCCTTCTCTAGTGCAAAATAAGAGCTCTATGGACAGTTGCAAGCCATATATCCTCAAGTAGAAATCTTTTCCAGATGAACTAGTGAAGCCAGTTGGACTTTTTTTCCAAAATTAGTATGTAGCTGCCAAATTTTGCATGGTATTTATCATTCATTTTTGTCACATCTCTAATTCTATTTCATGTGAATCCTAGCAATAATATCTTTGAGTAGTAAAAAATTAATTCTGACTCCCACTTTCTAAGCATATTTTTATTATAGTTAAATGACATTTGAAAAAGGATATCCTTATCTTTTATATTTTATTACATTTGGATCAAATGAAGGTGTAAATAAACTTAGTGCAAAATAACTTACAAATATGGAAATCTAGCTTGAATAGGCAGAGTAGCATTTTGGAATCACTAATTTCTCATAATTTAAAGAAATCTGATTTAGGGAACAACTGTTTACTGCTATCCGTTACTTCATTCAATGACCTGGACTATGTCTTCTGCTTGCTAAGTTTAGTTTATTAGGAGGGGGTTTGTGGTATTTTGATCACTTCACAAGAAATTAGGCTGGAAAATCACCTATTTATTTATAATGATCTGGTAAGTAGCTCTCAGGTGACCATATCTTTTGTTAACTGTTTTTGACTATGTATTTGCTTATTTTATGTACATGCAGTTACTAGAATACTACATAGGCGTGCAAAGTTCAAGCACCAAAATAACTTTGCAGCGTTAAGGCCTTGGCAATGGAAAATTCCACTTCCGTGGCTCCAACAGAAACTGTGCTGTGTAGCGAAATTGTATTATGGTGGGCAGAATCACGTGTGCTCTAGTGGAATTGTTACAAAGGAAGAGTATCCAACAGCGTGATTTGCATCATGCTGTGTGAGCCGCCTACACTTTTCAGCAGTTGGTTCTGTGTCTGTAATTTATTGCTCTAGAAACCATTATAATAATACAAGAAATGCTGCAGCAAGTGTGGAGGAAAGAACACATCACAGTCAGACTGTAATGACTATTTAGACTATTTAAACTCAGCTTGTTTTACATCAGAAAAACAAGTGCTTTTCAATTACCTATTTTAAGCATTTTACTTGGCTTTCTGGTCTCATAGTGATTGAGCTTAAATACACTATTGCATATTTTAAGATAGTTTATGATCGTAACTGTCTAAAAATGCAAGACTATATATAAAATGGTAAAATCAAAAATTTCCACCTTGAAGAAAAATGATAAAAGGTATGCTATTTCCTGCATAAGAAAATGGTCTTATCCTCACATAAGTGCTCCCTAGTATATGAAAAAAGTCTGATGGAATCAGACTGCACAATTATTTGTCTTTTTGAAAACTAGGACATTTAATATAGGAACATTATGGACTTCTTCATTAGGTAGGAGGGACATAGGGTGGGGTTTTGTAGCTCAGCTTTTTAATTAATGTAAGTATCATTGCAGGGAGGGCCATTATAAGAAAGAAATGCCTGAGGCTGCGAAGGGTCCTTCAGTGGACCAAACTGGGACTTCCAGCTGGTGGTCCAATTTCACCTTTTCAGTCTTGATTTAAGCACAGGACATGGCCCATAATTTTTGTCCTCTGGAATTTTTATCCTGTGTCTTTCAGCACACAGCTTGCTTTTGTGTTTCTACTGTCCTGGAAAATGAGAGCAATTTTTCTCAAGATTATTGTCCTTTTATCTTCTGCAGGATAAAACCAATTTTTGTAACTGCATACTTCTTCCTCAGACATCCAAATTCTTGTTTTGACAAGAGGAAATTACTGTAAACGTTGATGTAATGCTCTGATTTCATTCCATGTCCTTCATTTCTTCTGACTCAGTTCTTTTCCCTCTCTATTTTGCATCTTTTTTCTTCATTTTCTAAAATGCATAATCTAGACTAGACGTGACAAAAAGGTTTTGATTCTAGAATCCTTTAACTCTCTTTTGCTGTTGATTTCTCTACTGCCTTTTTGACAAAGTTTTCTCTTCTGCCTGTCATTCACTGACTCCTCTCCAATGAACGTTCCTTTTCTCTTTCGGCAGAGCTCATTTACAAATCCTAAGTGTTCCTCTCTGTCAGTTTACCTCTTTGTCTCTTTTATTACAATTGTTCTTCATTCCCAGAGCTCTTTTCTGTCACATCCTTTGCTTCTAGCCTGTTACTACCTTTCCTTAAGCTATTTCTGCATTTCATTCATATTTAATGTTTCCACAGTTCTAACATCAGTACAGTCACTTCCTTAACCTCCCAGCATAAGTAATTTCTTCTGCCTGAAATACTCTCTTTTTCAAACCACCTATTGCTTTGCTACCATATGCCTACCCTTTCTTGGGTATGTTAAGCAGCCAATGTACATTTGCTTCCTTATCCTTTATATGCCATGTGAGTTTATAGAAATCTTAGTGGTTTTTTAGCATTCAGTACAAAAACCTGAATAGGTACACAGAAGCATGATGTACCAAACAAAATAGTACTGTAAAAAACCCCAGTATGGGGGATAACCACATGCTCCTTGGGATGCTGCTTTGGATAATTTTTCCTGATCTGTTTACAATAAAACAATACACAGCAATGTCAGAGATAGGAAGGAATAATGGCTAGCACCAAACCTAATTTAATTTTCCCTGATATAGTCTGATGGAAACAAAATGCTTAAATGCTAAAGCATTTTCACCAAGTCCATAAGCATCTCCTCAGAAGAATAGATACAGTTATCAAGGGACTGACCAACTAGAAACATCAAGGGCAAAATTGTATTTTCATCCTCTCTTTTGTTTGGTGCTTTGTTTATTTCAGAGTAGTTGTTGGGCTTTTTCCCCATGGATTTATTTGTTCTGGAAAAAAACCCTTGTTGAATAGTCTATTTTCAACCCTTGAGTGTATATATGGAATTTGAACATACTTTAGCACAACAAGTTTGAAATACATGTAGATTTATTTTCACAGAAGTATACAGGTATACTAATAGCTTTTAATTTTCTGATACAGTGTGGGGTATTTGAGTTGTTACTATCTAATTTGAGAAAAAATCCATAAAATTACTTATGGGTGTGTTGTATTCTTTAACAAAGCCTGATTTCATAAGAAGTATTTTTCTTTTGAGCAGAGTACAATTAAGCAGCAGTTATGCCACATTTTCCAGAACCACTGGAAAAGTTCGAGAAACTATAAACAATAAAACAGTAATAAAATTGTTGACATTATCTATAATTAAACAGATTAACAGCGCACATTTTTATATTAGTTTGGTTTGATTTGGCTTGTTTTTTTGCCCAAGCATTTGCTATTTATTTAGGAAATTGCAACTAACAGTAATACAACACAATAGTGCTAAGATATTTTTATGACCATAGAGGTTTGGGGGTTTTTTGCTCTGTATGCAAATTTTTTTAACACTCTCATACTTTAGTTTTTGCTTTTCTTAAAATGTGTCACTGGAAATGTTTTCTTTCCCTCTTTAAATCACTTACATATGCTCCATAAACAGGTGCAACAGACAAGCCTGTAATTTTTCCAAACTCTTGTTCAGTCAAATGCATTACTTGAGCAGAGATGGGCTATTGCATTTCTCTGAGTTAAAATATTAAAATCTTATTTTTATGAACTTGTTAAAATAAGAAGACTTGGTTTTCAGCAGTGACACCTAGCTTAGGATTCTTTGGTGTTTTGCTTCTCTCACCACACCAAGGAAAACACTTCTTACATCTGCAGTGTGATCAAGTAAGATCCTAGATATTTCATATCAGAATTAGCAAGAAGTTCACGTTTTGTTAGGGCTGCTTAAAGTGTAAAAAACATCTGCATAGATCTAGCCTTCACTAGTCACTTTCTTAAACTGTTCTGAGTCAACCCATGAACTTTTCTTCCACATCAAAGCTTGTTTCCAACCGGGCATTAAAATCAGCTTAAGCCATAACTGATCCTGCCCCTGATGTGGGGCACCATCTGCACCATTTCTAGTACTTTACTGAACTTCTTTTAAATTTTTTTATCAGTAATTTATGAATGTATGTTATATCAAATGCAAGGATTTTAATTTCTCCCTCCCCCCACCCACATCTTTTACAAGCTACAAAAGATAGTGTGACTATGTAACAATCTAATTGCCTATTATTGCTATGTCTGTTGCAAGTAAAAATATTTTTTTATCACATAGTCCACAGCATTTTATAAATCTTATCAATTCATTCTACTACCTCTGTTTGTTTTCTGCATTTGTCTTACTATTATTTTCCTTTCTTTCATGACTTACTTGCATGAGCTCAGCTGCTCTTCCCTCTTGGACATTACTTTGACTCAGTGTCTGCGCTGCAACTGCAGCCGTACCTTCAGAACACTGCCAACACTTTCTCTGCATTTACTCAGCCCTTGCTGCTTAACCTGTCGTGCAAAGCACTGTATAGAGCTTGTGAACATGAGGGAATTTTGCCATCAGATACGTCTGTGCCCGAGATCAACAGGTGACTTGAGGGCTGTAGTGTAGACGCAGGAGGTGGAGCCCTACTGTGCCTGCTATCAGTGATGAGGAGGGCTGTCCGTCTCTGTTGGAGGAAGCTGACTTGCAGCACTCTGTGTTCACAGTCCTGCTTGAGATGCTAAATGCTGTGTACTACAGTGCTGTTGTTTAATGGTTTAATCAATGAGTCAGAAATCAAAACAAACCTGTAGTCCCATTCAGAAGTTGCTATGAGGATGAAAACAGTTTACAAATGAGTAAATGCTAAATGTATTTCTGTTTTAAAGTGAGTCACCATTTTCACAGGTGGATAATCACCTTAATTACAAAACAATATCATGATACAAGGCTACAGAGGTCACTATGTCCAACCTAATCAAAATATTTTCATCTCAACACATAACTTTATTTGCATACGTTTATCCTTATTCGCTCACTGGTGCTTTCCATAATCCATTTAATGAAAATCAATAAACACTTTTTAAAAATGACTGGCAATTTCAGAGCAGGTTAGCTGGCTTTTGGCTGACCCTGAAATGACTGACAAGTGGCAGCATATCTTATGTTTCTTGATCTAGAAGGACGAGTAAGCAAACATTTAATTTCCATCATGACATGGGCCCAGATATTTCATTAGTTCTGTTGACAAAAACTGTGAAATACATGAGCTTTAAAGAATTTCCTTTAAATTTATTTAAATTTAAATGAATCTAATGTAATATGACAGTACCTTTTACAATACACCCCTTTGATGGTGTAAGTTTAACTATGACTAAGAAATACATTAATTTCATTGTGCTGTCACTGTCTTTAGTATTTTTTTTTTCTTTTGGCAGGAATTTTTTTAAAATGACTTCTTTATAATGACCAGCATAAAATAATTGGAAAATGTATCTACAGATATAATTTTGGTCTCCAAGGACTAATAATTGCTGTGTTATTCTGTAGCCTGTCTGTATCTCTCCTCACCTTGTGAACCATGCTATTATCGTTAGTTTTTGTAATGCAGCCGTGTCTAGTGATCACTGTAAGTTTCAGAGCTCTTTTGTGGTGTGAATTCTCCAAAATCAAAGACAGCCCATGTATTAGAAAGCTTAACACATTTTCCAACACCACATCTGACAGGCAGAGGCCGTGAACAGAGCAGAGAGAAAACCTAATGAAAATACCACCTTATTTTTATTATTCAAACAGAATGTGACCAGTTACCACCTTGCTCGTTATCTTCTGGTAATTTTCCACGAACATTACAATAAGTGAGTTCAGAACAGCTCTTTATGTACCACAGAGCAATGACTGCATGGGCTTTTTCTCAGAGGTTGTTTCATATAGGGAGTTCAGCGGAAGCAAAGATACAAATTATTAAATTAAAATGATCAGACAGATGATGAAATGTGTAAATAAGATAAAAACTAAAAACCAAAACAATTTTTATTGAACACCAGAAATAAGGAATTATAACTTGGATGGTATGATGAAACACGTCTTAGTAATGGAGTTTTGGTTGACTGAAGTTACTCAGCAAATGGGGGATTGCAACTGAAGAAGAACTGAGAATTTAGAAGAGACAGATGAGAAGCATCATATGAAAAATAAGAGGGGAAAATAAGGAAGGAGAAAGGAAGAAAAAAATAAAAATTTCTTTCATTTGGGAGAAGACATATCCAAAGTATGTAAAAGGAAGTACTACTCTTATGAAATATGGACATATTGACAGTGCAAAAGAAAGAAGTGACTGTCTGCTTTGGTCTCCACTAGGTTCAGAAGAGATAAACATGGGGGCTTTTTAGATTATAGGATAATTTATGTGGGAAGGAGTCCTTACTCCAACCTCCAGATCAAAGCACGATCAGGCATGATTTCAGAGGGGTTTTTTAATAATTCACATAAAAACTGTTTATAATATAGTTTATAATAACCTGCCATCAGAAGATGAGACCCAGTACTACTATTGTCACAGTCTAGAGAATCTATACCAACATGTACGTGGCATTTCTCTGGATGTGTTTGCATGTAACAGCTAGCAAACATTACACTGATCATTTTGTTATTGCATTGTCTTGTATAAATGACACAGGATCACACAAGCAACTTCTTTAATTTAGACTGCATGGCTGTGTATCAAAGTATTCAATGTTCCTGAGCTCCAAAAGGAGGCCAGGCATCAGAGTTGGACTCTCTCCTGCTCAGCAGCTGTAAAGGAATTAGGAAATGACATGTCATATCCTGTTCTCTGCCTTCCTTCTGTATCTGCTTAATGTCTAAAAGGTGTTGGATTGACTACCAAGCAAGAGATGGAGGGAGGGCGCTGGGAGTATGGAAAGTTCAAGGGAAAAAATGAAGCATGCTGGTCAGGGCAAGTCAGAGTCAGATGGCAAAGTTAAATGGGACAACAAGGTATCAGTCACTGTGATAGGAATTAGCCTCAGTTGCAAACTAGCTATTGCCAAGGTTTTCTGTGTATATTGTAGAATGTGGAAAAAAAATACTTTAAACAGGACCTTTAAGAACAAAATGGTGTTTTCATAGTACATTAAGCCTCCTACTGAGACCTAAAGCTTTTTTTGCAATAAATAACTACACTTAAGGAGTAATTCGTAGCACTGAAACACTAAGAGTGTTTGGTTATATCCCATATCTTAGAGTAATCATCCAGAAGAATCACAAAAAGGTTTGGTTTTTTGGCCTTTGTTCTGACTTAGAATATCCTATAAATTTTCTTACACTTCTATGTATCTTATCTTCCCCAGGTTCAAAACAGAATGATAGTTCTTTACTGACTGATAAACACTTGTAAGGTTTATTACTGTTTGTCAGATGGTTTTGATGATAATCAACATAATTAGCAGAATCAAAAGTCACGTGAAAATTTAAAATTATGCAGCCTTTGGTTGAAGAGGATGCTTGGCAAAATGGAGACTGTCGGTCCTACATGGCACTGGTATCCTATTACTAACATAAGTATTTAAGTACAAAAATGATAGAATTTAAACAGTTTCTAAATTATTGATTTTCTTCTGAAAAGAAAATTAGTTTTTCTTTTAATTAATGATTAAAAATCTCTTAAAGCCAAGAACAATTCACTTCAAATGTTACGGTATAAAAGTTCAAACAATAAATTCAGCTATAAATGATATTTTCAGTTGAAAGTCCACATGCTTTTCTGTTCCTGATGAAGACAAACTGCTTTTTTTTGTGAATAGCAGTCAATAACAGTGAACTTTTTTTGCTTTATTTGCTCTTTGGCAGAGAAACTAGTTTTCTTTTGTGTGTTTCTCATCTGGGGTTTGTGCTTTGGTTTTGATTATTTTTTTAATAGGAGTACGAGCATCTTTATTTTATGGTCTGCATATAATAAAGCCATACACCAAATTACCACCACTGACTATATGAAATATATTGTGTTCATGTGATAGTGCAATTTGGGATAGGAGACAACTAAAATAAAATAACAGCATGAAATCCAAAGAATTCTAAAAGATAAATTTTTCTTGCTCAAAGATAGCTACATAATATTTTTCTGCCATTGAGGCATATTTGAGGTGTGAGAAACATTAACAATGAGGAGGGCTTTAGGTCAGGATCACTGTGCATCATAGATGGCATTATCTGCTGATTTAGCTGAGCTGAAAACTGCTGAAAAATAATCCTTTTTGTGCCCTTGTCAGTGGCTTTGGCCTAGAGTAATATAAAATCAGCTTTACCTGAGTCAGATAATCATTACAAAATTAATTTTGTTTTTGACTCACAGAAATAATTGGGAGAAAAATATATTTCATAGATTGATGAATATTATTTTAAGTTGAAGCTTACTGAGATGTATAAAATACTAAGTGCTGCTGGTAATTGAGCAACTCTATGCAGCTGTAAATTAGCTGCTTGAATTGAAAACAGATGATTACTAAAAGCACTTTTTCTCCCTAGAAAACTTGCAGTTCTCTTTTTCCTTAGCATTCACAAGGGGCATCCAGTTAATCATACTGAGGTCTCTCCCTTAGTGCTGCAGTAGCTGATTACCCAGCAGGAGGTGCAGTTCCAGCAGGGTAAGTCAGAATGGTGTTGGTTGTTCCCTAGGGAGGGACATCCTGTAAAAACACCAAGGTTGAGAACTGTCATATTCACAGCAGTAGGTGCATTTTCCTCAGAAATTAATGGAGCAAGCTGGGCAAAAATGTTTTTAAACTACATCTTCCCTAGAGTAAGATGCAAATTCAAAGCTCTTTTGAAGCATTGGAATGAAAGTTGAAGATAAGACTTTTTAGTTTTTGACATTGATGATATAGGCAACACTAGCACTAGGAATATTAAATTGAAATGGAGGATAAGTGGGGCAAATGTTATTCAGGCAGCTCCCAAATGCAGTCCTAGCTGTTTCAGAGCCAGTTTAACTAAGGTGCTTGTAATTATGGTTGTTATTATTGAAGAATACCTGTCACACATTTCCTTCCTTCCATTTTTTCTTAATTGATCAACAGCTTTTTTTTCCTGAAACAAGAATTGGATGTAATCTTGCCCACTTGACTCCCATCCAACAAAAGAGGGTTAGAAGGAGTGAAGCTTTGAGATGCAGCTTTTTTTTTTCCAGCTTCAGTCTGTGCTGTTCAGCAGCATGCAGCAGCACTTGTCTGCTTTCTCAGTTGAAGGCAATGCAGCACAAAGTGATTGGGATCTGTTTACAGAAAGATTGTGCAGAAACATTAAGAGCTTTTTTAACTCTGTCCTCTTGAACAAAGGTATAAGAAGGGTCTATTTATAAGGCACAGTTTTTGCTTTCACTATTTCTTAGTAATAGAAGAAGATAAATCCTCAAAGATTGTCTCTAGTAGATTGTAAGGAGTGTACAACCTGGTCACAAATTCTGTTTCCCACCTGTTTTCAGCCTCTATGGTTTTGTCATCTTGTCTTTGCTTCAACTCAGTGCTGCTTTTTTGTGCTTCTCATGTGATTCCTGTGTAAGCTCTTACACTGTATCTGTTAACACTGGGTTATAAGAACATGAATGGCCAGACCTGAAATCCACCTAGCATGACACAGCAGAGACCTAGATAAGAGTTGGGGGGGGAAAAAAAAAAAAAGAGGGAAAAATTAGAATGGAAAAGGGAAAAATAATTTTCTCCATTCATTTATTTTTAGTCTGCAATAATATCTGTCTTAAGGACTTCCTGATCCAGAAGTGATATGTCTGTGTGAGAATATTCCATTAAGCTTATACAGTCAGTCTTTATTTCTACTTCAACCAACAGGCCCTGCTAACCCTAACTGGAAATCCACTCCCTAAAACAGAATTAAGGGTACCACTGAAAATGTGCAGAGACACAAGGCTTGCAAGGCTTTATTTCATTTTTGTTTATGCAGATTTTTATTCCATCTGTCTCGTAATTACTGTCAAGTAAATACCAGTCCAAAGAGAAATTTATGGCCTTTAAGTCATTCCAGTATAGTCTATAAGTCATTCACTTTCATGAAATACTACCCTCAATTTCACTTTGTCACCGTATCTGTAGAAATGTTTCCATGTCTTTTTTATTTAATGCATTCATGTCTAATAAACCATAAATTAAACACTCAATATTAAATATTTTTAAATAGGTTTTATTTAATATTTCTTCAGATATACCTGAAATATTTTCAATAGCTATAAGTAAAATATAACCTGATACTTCTAGAGAAGGGGGACAGCATACAGGATGACAAATGTGAAAGGCAGTGTCAATTAGGAGTTCTGTGTCACAAAACAGTCTATAAATACTGGTGTAATATCTCCAGAAGTCAAGTGACAGGGCCTTCATTGTTCTTTAATAGGACCCACTTGTTCATGAACATATGGGGAGCTCACTTATTAATAATTTTTTTTTTTCCTTAGTCGTCTTAATTCTGCGAGATTGTAAATTATGCAGCCAGGGTGAATTAGAGTAATTCACTATTACCAGACATCCTGAGATATTTTTTCAGTAAAGAACTTAACATAGGAGGTTTCTAGCTTCTCTCTGGACATTTTTTTAGGTAAATTCATTGCATTCTTCCAACAATGTGCTGAAGGACAAATATAGTTTCAAAGCTAGTGTAAGTTAACAGGAGATGGATGTGCTGAAACAAAAACAATCTTAGTAGGCAGATCTCAAGTATCTATTTAGTCCACTCACACAGGAAGACATGTTCAAGTCAAAACTCAAGACTGAATATTACCCAGGCTCTGACCTGGTGCATTTTGCAATGCAGACTTGAGCAAAATTTTTCAGTCTCAGATAATCTTTTTTAACAGCTTCCAATTAATTCTAATTTCAGTTGTAAAATGTGTGTTTATGAAGTCTACACACAGGATAAATATTCACATTTACTCTGATTCATAAGGTAAATGAATATGCCCTCCCTGACAGCAATGCACTTTAATATATTGCAGTGTTTAAATTTAGATATTTGAGGCTCCCACTAGACAACAAGTTATTAAAACATCTGCCTTTCCATAAGCCATTCTGTTCTCTGCCATTCCACATGTCCTTTTCTACTTCACCAGGCAAAATTGCCCAATCTAAATTTCAGCTCAAGTGTTTGATGGCTTTCACGCTGAGCTCAAACTGTTAGTGCTTCCCTGAGAGAATAGAATTGAAACGGGATTTAATCTAAAATAACAAAATAGAATAAAGGTTTTACATATAAATAAGTAATGCCCTGTATATTTTTATGCACACTTTTCATTTCTGGATTTTACATGCAGTGAAGTTAAATGTTAAAATGCATACATAACCCAAAGCTGACAGAAAAGAACATCAGTGCATGTTGCCAGTGTGCTCAATTAATACCTATGTTAAAATATATTTTAATTCAGATCCATAATAACTGTTACTAAAAAATGCATTGAAAAACTAGTATTTTTATTGCTACCTCTGTCCCAGAGTGCTGGGTGTTTGTTTACTTTTAAGCAGTGGTAATTTCAACTAGCATTCCAAAACCATTCCAAGCATGCTGTCTAGTATTTCCAGTAACAATAGCTGGAGTTTTATATGCTCACTGTTCAGGGAAGATTCATACTTGGAGCTAGATTTTTTTCACAGAATGTGAACAATTGACTTTATAACCATAAAACAGAATTATGAACTACCTGTTACTAATAGATATTTCAATATTTAATGATGGGGTACTAAAAACAGTCAGGTCTTCTGCAGTAAAAATTATGGGATTAATTCCCACTACTAACTAAAATCATGTGCTTGATAAGTGAAGCAGAACAGGGTCAAGTTACTGTCACTTACTTTGCCATTTTTTTCCACATCTAGATAAATGGCAATTAATCACAGTTGCTCAGATAAAAAAGGTTTAAGTTTTGCTATTGCCATGTAGCAGTGAAGGTTTATAACATATTGAGGAGCAGCACAACCAGCAGCTTGAGGGGAGTGATTATTCCTCTGTATTGTGTCCAGTTCTATCCCCCAGGTGCAAGAGAGAATAACAGTGTGATATACAAAGGGAAGCTGAGGAAAGTAAATTTATTCAGCTTGCACAAGAGAAGACTTAGAGAAATATTTAATTCCTGCTTTCAGATGTATCATGGTGGAGAATATGGGGCAGCAACTCAGAAGTGCAGAGTAGAAGGACAAGAGTTAATGGTCAGCAGCAAAGGAAGTTCCAACTGATGTATTTCTTTTCACCATGCAGAAAGGGCTAAGCTGTGGAACAGGGCCCTCAGATATTCAAAACTGGATTGGACAAAGCCCTGAGAAACATGTTTTAACTTTGAAGTAGGTGATCAGCCTAGATGACTTCCAAAGATCCCTTCCAATCTGAATTATTTTGAGATTCTATTCTGTGATTCATCAAACAAATGAATTGCTAAGTATTTGAAACCTTTTTAGTTTGAAATTTTCACTCCAGGATTCACGCCGTTAAGAATGTCTTCAGTTACTAACTCCCTTTTTTAACTTCATGCTTCTGTTCTGCAATCTACACACTATAAACAATTTTGTCTTCACTGTATTTAGGCTGTACAGTTCTAATTATAGGTATTACAGATGTTATACAGTAATACAATGGCAAACTTCAAATATTCCATAAGGCATTCATCTTTCCAGGTATTACATATGGGCATAGTTGAAAGTGTTTGCCCATACACTATGTGGCCTGATGACTGTGCATATACAGGTCCAAACCATTGACTGCTAAATTTATTGCAATTATGCCTTTCCCATATCATTCAGACAGACATGAACTGAATCTTGTATGTGTAATAGCCAGTCTTCCATTTAACAGGATGAATGACAGATCTGGACACTGCAGTTTCAAACAGCTATAACCTTAGGAAGACCAGGAAAAATAAAATTTTCAATTTCATCTCATTGCTCCATAAAGCAGAATAAAATCATAAATTCTTCACCACTCAAAGTGGCAAAGATTTTTGTAAGAGGCTGAGGCTTGTTAACAAGCTGATAGTGAACTGTCCTTAAACTTTAAACTGTGCAAAAATAAAATTTAAATCTTAGTTGTTGTCTGAAAGAAATCTCCTATTTCACTAGGACACTTTTCAAAATGTTTTCTTTTATGTTGAAACGCTGATCAGTTATCAAACTTCAAGCCTATGGTATGGCCATTTCATCACATATTAGCTAGTCCCTAGACTTTTTTCATGGTAAAACAATGAGCATGAACACAAATTATCTCAAACAAAACCAGCTGTACCCCAGGAATTTATGCAGCTTCCTAACTTCATCTAAGTTCAGAACTGGAAAGATGAAATCATTTGCAGTTTAGAGAGCAAGATCCAAGTGGTGCCATCTATTATTGCTTCTGTGTATTTAAATAGGTAGACATTTATTTCAGCAGTCACTAGTATTTTCCTGCTTACCTTTGCTCCAGCCTAGAGACCCTGGAGGAGAGATGATTCTCATAGCCTTAGGAGTAAGCATGGGAGCCAGAACAGCAGAATCACATCAGGGATCACATCCACTAGGGTATGACTTGAAGGTGGAAAGCTGATGAGCAAAGGACACCTTATAGACATGGAGGACAGTTTTAAAAGTACTCTTTCATTCTACCATATTTACTATATTTAGCAATATACTATATGTGCTGTAGGTGGTATAAACATACTGTATTTTCTATTCTGGCAAGTGTCACAAGTAATTTTTTCTTATCTACTTTGGGGCTTTTTGCAGCTTGGCCCATTCATTCCACTTGTGCAAAACTCCAAACTTAAGTGAAGCATCATTTCCTTTGCAGTCAGTAATTTAACATTCCAGTGGACTGGTAAGATGAGCACTTCAGAGAATGGTTTGATTTTCCTAATGTGAAAAGCCTACATAGGTCACATGTAGTAAATTACTTGCTACCTTTGGCTACCATGCTCAGCTGATGAAGCTGAGCTCTGAAGTATTATTACCTTTCTTGATGACATGAAGTCATTAAAACATTCTGTGGTTTGAGATGTAATTTTAACACTCACAGGAAATAGGAGTTTCAGAAAGTGTGGTGGTGTCAGATTGTAAATTATCAGACACACGGCATGTGTCTACAAACTGCATTGCCACTGTGTAACTTTGTGAGGCATGAACAGATCAAAGACCCCATAAACTGCACTCTGAAAAAAGAAATAAAATCATAACTGTTCTAAAGAATCAGCTGGCATAATTATATTTCTCGTAGAAATGAGAATAGTGGATATTGTTCTTGAAGGAGGATTATTATTACCTCTTTGTTATTTTCTAGTTTTGAGATTATGTTCTCTCAAGCACACAATCATGAAAATTATCATTCATTTCCTTAATCTATGCCCTTTCTGAGCCTTCATGACAATATTAATTTAATGGTCTTTTAGTTTTTCAGCCAACTTTTATTATTCTGCTATTTAAGTGTATTAATGAAGTGTTAAGTGTAAAAAAAAAATTACCCATTGTTTTAATTAACTTTTTAAGGACATCTTAAGGCTATTAATATATTTTAGTGCATATATTGAAATAACAAAAGCAGGGGAGTAGAAAGCTCTTAATAATCATATGTATGACCCTCAATATAGGCATTTTTGATTTTTCATTTTCTGTGTAACCTAGCATATTGCCTATTTTCCCAAATTTATTAATATCCTGTGGATACAGTGCTTGTTTGAAGGTGAATGAAAGTCCACAAACTCCCAATTATTTTCAATTTTGTGCTCGTTTGATTAGAGTGCCATTGTCTGTAATTTTTACACTTGTTTTGAGTCTTCAAAGTGCATGATTCATGCCTTGAAAATGGCTTGTTTTGTGTTTCCCAGCACTGCTTTTTTTTATCCCTGCCAGTTATAACCTGATAACCTGATTTCATACTGTGCTTTAGCACAACAATACAGTCATCAAACTAAAGCAACACAGTAAGTGGGCACATTAGCCATCATTTTACTTGATCACTTGGGAGAGATTAAATTTATTCATTTTCAGAACAGATAATGAAATATTTAAAACATTTTAGAGTAAACGGTAGCAGCATTTTGAAGCTCTGGCATGCTCTTTGCCAATGCAGCGTACTATAGACTGCACATGTAAGTCTCTTGTGCAGATGTTTGGGAAATTTCTTCAGGTTTTGTTTTTTTTTTTTTTTCCTTAGGCTCATTTGCATTTAGTTTATCTAAAGTGAAATCCATTCAATTTTATTGAACTGTAATTCTGGTAATTTACAATATTTACATGCTGCGGTTAGATTGAAATCAGTCCTTAATTCAAATTCAATCTAAATTTACAGCATAGTAATTAGGGCTTTGTAACTGACACTAGGGGCCTATTGATTTAATGAAAAACTTAACCTTACAGTAAGTGTTTAATTAGTTGCTGCAGTAGATTCTGCGCTGTCCTAAATTGTGGACTTTAGAGAATTAGGTACTAATTTAAATTACATTACTATATAAAGATCAGAACTATATTTTAAAAGAGCATGTAGCCCTACTGATGAATTAATTTCTCAGTCTTTGAAAAAGTTAAAAGAAAAAGGCGGTAATCAAAGCAATTGCCTACACATCTGAATTCAGGTAAAGCAGTGATAGGAATACTGAAAATTACTACCTACCTTTGCAAAATATTGATTTATAGAATAAAAAAAAAGAAAAAAAAAAAAAACAAGGGGGGGTGAGATTTTCTTTATGGAAATTTTCCCCAGAAGGTAAAATTTGAATGTATGTGTGTATGTACAGATATATGACTATATATTGTAGGTATCCTCTGAAGATGAAATAAAGAAAAAATCTAACAAGAAAATCCAATATGTTTGTGGAACAGATACAGATGTGACAGAAAATGAGTGTTAACATCTATTTTACACCCAGAAAATATTTTTATTTACAAAGTTCTCAAACACTGTAAGCCATTATTGTATTTCTCTACTTCATAAAATATCTCAGTCTAGATCAATCCCATAAATTTTCAGATTAAGAAATAATGAACTTCTAGTAACAGCAGATTTTTGTTTCTTCCTATTACTCCCCCTTTTTGTTATCAGGGCTTGGTACAGCATGGACACAAAGTCACAAGTTGGAAGTGGCTGCTATTCTCCACATCTGCCAGTAACATTTTGGCTTGATATATAGCTATTGTAACAAATTCCAATTCATCAGCAACATGTCAGTACACTCTCATCCAAGCACTTGCTAGTAAGTTTACATCTCTTTTACTGGCTGCTAAACCATCCTGGAGTAGCAGTGACATAGCAGCTTTTTGCCATGCTGCCCGTGTGGATGGCCCTGGCCCCGGGAATCATAGAATATTTTGTAATAGGTACCCCTATAGGTATATAGGAGTATATAATAGGTATAATAGGTACGCCTAATAGGTAAATTTTGGTGAGCCGTAAATTTTATATCGCTAGAGGGTCATCTAGAAGGTCATCATGGATCTCAGTAATTTTTCTGTATTTCAGAAAAACATTGATCTTATAGAATTCAACTAAACTCTACATGGTTTATTAAAACTTTTAATTATTTTGCTTAATTTCAAATGTACAGGGATTTTTTCCAAAAATAACAGTATTTTCTTTTTGGTGTCTTATATGAAAGGATTTTAACCTGTTATCCTGTTCATGGATTTTCTGGTCATTCCATGTTCCTAAATCTGGATGTAGTTATATTCCCATGTGAGATTTTTGCACAGAAGCCAGGGAAATAAGAAATCTGCTGATACACTGTGGAGGTATTATGTCTCTTCTAGTACAAAGAAAAAGGGGAAAAAATAATTTTATCAATGCCTTTTTTTGCCTGCTGATAAAGAAAGGCATAAATAAAATACAGATACAAAAGAACAGATTTTTATCTACCTCAGTATTTATTGTAAAAATTAATAATTCTTACTCTTACATTATTCTTTTTATCAGCAAATAGCTATTAAAATACATGAAAACAATTGTCTTTTCTGCAGCCATAGAGGAAAGCAAGAATAGAAAGTAGATGTTCTGGTCCTGGTCTAGGTCCTTGTAGGCTAAGCTATGCTGCTTCTCTTGATCTTTTATCATTTTATGAATATGTCAGCACAGTGTCACACCAGACACTTTCTATATTCAGAAATGATAAATGGCTTCTGCCTGAATTAGCATTACAAAAAAGTGACACACATCACCATCAAAACCAGTTCTCAGAGCTAGAAGTCAATGTGCAGTTTAGGGGGCAGGTCAAAATCTCAACTGTAACAAGCAGATTAGTTTCCAATCTTGCTGTTTCAAGGAAAAGGTCATTTTATTTTTTTCTTTTTTTCAAAGAAAGGCAAAGAAATACAGCACCTGGAGAATTTTAACCCATCTCAAGTAGAGTATATGTGAAAAATAAAGACAGGGAAGGAAAATGAGATACTGTGTGTGTAACCAAATACACAAGACTGCAAAATAAAACAGAGGGGAAGTAGTACAGGAAAAGCACAAGTAATGTAGTGAAACTTGAAGAATTATGCAGATGGAGAGTAACATCAGAAAATTCACGAGTTCCATTTTTAAACCTACCATATACCTCAGCTGTGTTTTCCCAACAGTAGTCATCTGTGATATTTTTTTTCTAGAAAGGGCAGGCTTAGGCAGGGAATGTTTAGAGAGTCCCAGAACCACCCTCCACCTACGGCACATTTGCCAATGGTTGCAAGTTTTGATGAGTCAGCAGCACAGCTCATCTTCAAAAGCAGCTTGATTAGTCAGTATGATAAGCTTGATTTCAGCATAGAAATTTGCCATATTTATTAGTCTGTTTTTGTTTTACCCTTTAGTATGTTAAAATATAATGAAAGCATTGTGGAAGATTGGGGTAACCCTAGCAGTTTGCAGCAGTAGACTCAGCACATTCAGCCTTTGTTTGGCTTCCCTGAACAGCCAGATTAGAGGCTATATCTGATATTCCCAAGAATAAAAAGTTAGCTGAAGGATTTCTGTGTCCTAATGACCCTTAACTTCTAGCATATGCCTTTTTAGGAAACATTGGAAATTGAAGATCACTTTTTAATAGCAATTAAAAGTTGCTCAGAATGTAATTCAGGAAAAAAAAGAAACAAAAAAAACGTCAAAAGACAAAACAAAAAACAGCAAGGAAAAGGAAGGCAGTCCAAATTACCCTGGATTTTCCTTTGTTGTCTGATCATCAGGCAGGTCACTGACACTTTGGAAAACCAAATCAGTTTCCTTGAATCCTTTCTTCCAGCTCAGAAGAAATCTAAATAGATACTTACTCATTGCAGAGGAATACTCTGACTCCAGTTTGCTGGTGTCAGTTTCACTTGTCCTTCGCCTGTTACTTTTGTTCCTGCTGCCAAGTGAATGTAGACTGACTACAGATGAGGGCCCTCGCTGTTGCCTTGACTTTCTGTCCCTGAATGTATCCAGCTTTTCTGTACAAAACTGAATTTAAGTTAATCATTAAAGTAAATAGGCAAAACCAAAGAACCTTACCTAAAAACAATTGTAAAGTTTCAAGCTAGGTATGAGCAGCTCCAGAAGCCATACAGAAGTCTAGCAAGTAAGACAGTGTGTTTTATGCCATTCCTACATCACTGGTGTACCAGAGCATGTCCTTGGTATGATCCAGCTTATACACAAATTCCAGATCCTGTAGAAACCGAGCACCATGAAAAAAATTGAAGGAAAACGGCTCTTTTACACACTGCTATGTTAAAATTTTCAAAGCTATTAGATCATCAGGAACTTGAGGTGCTAGTGCTGTTTACCTCAGCTTGGGTTTCAGCTAAATTTTAATAAATTTCAATTCAAATTTATTTAAAACTCTTCACTGGCATGGAAATACGCAAATTTAAAATTGGCAGTTTCTTGGGTTTTTCCCCAAAAAAAAATTATTTTTGTGTTCTTCCACTTTGTAGTTTTCTAATGGGACACCCTGCAGTAACCTTCAATTTCTAGCTTTCAAAAAAAAACAGGCTGATTGCACAAGGTTTGGGGAATTTTATTTGTTGTGGTATAAAATCTGACTACTGAATGTAGTGTCCTTGATATCACAATATTGTTGGTGTTCTCAAGAACAGTTCTCTGTTACTGAAAAAAGAATAATTTCCTTTATAGATGTAATAAGCTGGTTGTCATGAAAGATCATTAGAGTAACAAACATTATAATAAACCAGCATGCCCTTCTGCTGCTGCCAGTCTTTCCTGCTAATATACACATCAGTGTGATAGGAGAATGAAAGTGAATGTGATATAATCATTTAAGAGCACATGGATATGCAATTCCTAGCTTGTCATAGTTTTCATCTACAATTAGGCAATTCTCTTGCTTTCCTAATACAAGAATTTTCCATTTGAATTTGCATGTGGCAAGTCAAAGACAAGGAGACTGTAACAGTCTCTCTACCTTACAACATAATAGATGCTTTCTCAACCTTACAATAAGCTAAATAGCTGTAAAGCTTTCCACAAGATCATGGGGTTTTACTTCAATGGCACCTGAAATAAATGAGATCAAATGATAAGACTGCTTTACCTTCCATTTTTAAGTTTGTGCCACTTCTGCCCAAGGCAGAATCAGCAAGCTTAAAAGTTCAATGCACGTAGAAGCAAGAAAGGTAGAGATACTGCAGAGCAGCTCACTCTACAGTTTATGCTAATAGTCATCTGCTTTTGAACATCCTTTGCATTTTCCATAAATTCCCACCAGATATATACATATATATGTATGTATATTTATGTATACCCATACATTTCCAGTTCCTTTGCTCTTATACTGGCATAATGGCTAAAAAGACGTTGTAGTGTTTAAAATTTAATGAAGAAGTTTGGTTCACACAGTAAAATTCTATGAACTTATTTTTACAAGAAAGCATTGCTGAAATCATTCCTCCCAAGACAGTACTAAAATACATTCTAGATTTGCTTCCAATAAACATCATGTAAAAACAATTAGTAATTTATTATTATCCACTGTCTTTATGTCAAATTTCCAAGCTCCGTGTAAAAATGTTTTTTCTTGTTCTTACATCTGCTTTTTTTCTGTTGTTTGATGCCTTCTTATGAACATAATGTAGATGGATGGGGTGGAAATAATACGTAATAATTTTTACAAACTCTACAGAGTGTTTACCTCTTTCTTAACTATATCTCGCTTGTTTTGCCTAAGGTGAAGCTGATTAAACTTTTGAAAACAACACCACTATCTCTTCAGTAATCGTGACAGATATTTGAATTGCTGGAATTTCTAAAGTCTGCTTTAATCTAAGAGTCAGAATAGTCATTTGATCCTGTTCAAGGTTGTAATCCTCCTATTTGCAAATTTTTTACAGCAGCACGGGGTAATAATAAAAAATTAAAATATTCCTCCTGCCTCTTAATAAGGTGAAAAAATTAGTATCCAACTAAAAAAAAATTAAGGAGTTAATAACAGGTCTAATGCCTTACTGTGATCTTTTCTGAACTGATTACTTTATAAAAGGGCCATCTCTAGCAACTTCATCTTTAGAAAGGGAACTGCATTTTGCAGAGCTAAACAAATAGTCATTAAATTACAGCAAATGTTCAGATCCTGAGGTTAGCTGATATATCCACCTCACATATTTGTTTCCATAAAAAAAGCTATTTATATTTGAGGTCAGCTCCAGTCTGAAAACCAGCTGAGGAGATACATGGATGCTCTGCTTCTCTGAAGGCCAAAGAGCTGTGAGGGTGTCCTGCCTGCCTGGCTGAGCACCCACACTGAGCAGGGCTCCTGGCTGCAGCAGCTGAAGAGAGTAGGTGCAGCCACAGGCAAGCTGCCCACAAGTTGCCCACAGGTTGCCAGGCAGGCAGGCAGGCAGGGGGGATGTTCAGGTGTGTAGGTTAGGTGGAGAAACACATTGCCTTCTACGCTCTTGCCTGCTGGCTTTCCTCTCTTCATAAACATAATAGGGGTACCTGTGCACAAGAGAAAAACTTGTATTTTACTCGTGTGTGTGTAGTATTTGTCCCCATTCCCATTTTCTGCCAAAGCAATCTGTGCCTTTTTCTGGTATTTGGGAAGGGCGATTGCTAAGTGCTCTGGGGTTTGTGGGGAGGACTAGGGAGAAGGAGGAGAAAAGGTTGCTTGGAAGGAGGGAGATAAGAAGATGTAGAAATCAGGATAATATTGCAATAAGAGAGAGCACAAGGGTGTTGCAGCAGTAAGACAGGATCTAGATAACTCAGTGTGAGCAATCGAGAAAGCCTGAATATTATAAATTAGTGTCAACTATTTTGTATAGTTTGAAAATACTGAAAGTCTCTCTTCATGGAAACTCATTTTTAAAGAGGGAATAGACTATTTTAATCATTACTTGGAAAAAATGCTCCCTCTCCAAACGTTCCCTCCCTGTTCTTACTGTATCTAGTAGTTTGTACTGCCAAGATACTGCACTGTTCAAAGCAGTATAAATCATTTCATCTCCAGAAGAAGAAACATTTATACCTCTGTATGCTGTACTTAATTATAGAAAATCTGTGGGGGTTTTTTAGTATTTGCACTAGTTTTATGCTCTGTCACTTTCTCTGAAACTTCATAAATACTGAAGCATTGACACAGACATACAATGTGACTCAAATACAGTAATTTTTATCTTATAAGGCCTTCATCTGTTAAATGGGGAAATTTCTAATTGCTTCTTCTTGCCATTTTTCCTAGCTGTTATCTGTATGTAGATTTGGATTTTTAGTTCTAGAACAGGAAGAGCAGCTAATTTCAAAAAAGTGCAATACACATACAGTGGAGCCTTTTGTATTGTTGATATAGCTGGATGGTAACACAGAGCAAATGTCTAATAATTCTTAGTCAATTTTTGGTTGTATAAACAGTTTTTCCACATATCAAAATATTTATTCTTTTCTGGGTTTGGTTAAGCAGAGATGAGAAGCAAATAGTGGACCTAATATTGAAAGCACTTTGGGGTTTTTTTGCATCTGTGCTGATTTGAATCTCTGCATGTTATGCTGTCTTTACACCTAAAATGATTATTTTATGGTTCATGTTAAGGTGCAGCAAAAATTTCATGAGCTAAATCATACTTGAAAAATGTTGTCTATGCATGGAAGATTCTCCTAACAGCTGAGCTGGGAATATTTCTGCCAGTGAAGAATTCAATTTCTTCATCCATCTTTCTCCAACGATATCAAAGCCAGTATCTTTTTCATGTAGCATACTTTGTGCACTGCTAGAGGTTTGCAATTCTTAAAACCTCAGAGGTTTCTGATAAACATTCAGATAACAATAAGCTTGCTAAATTCATTTCATAATCTCATTAATCTGTGACCATGTTTCCATTTCAGTTTGGATAATGGCTGAGAGTACCACTGTGCTGCATTGCTTAAATATTATCACGTTTGCTTGTTTGCTTGATGTGAATAACTGTCATTATCTCTGAAGTTTTACATTTTGTACAGATTTTTAGTTTTTGGAAGTTCATCTTTTGATCAGTCAACATTCCGAGAAGTCAGGATGTTTTTTCTTGTATATTCTTTCATTCATTGATTAGGAAAGTAGAGAGTTTTGTAGAAATCCTTTCCATAAACATTGTTTACCCATCTTTTGTACAAAATGAATCAAAAGTCCTATGTAAACCACACTGTAGAAGAATTAGCCCGTTAGGATATAACTTAGACATGACCTTAAGCAAACTCATTAGCACCCTAAATTTGCACCTGAGCCAACATTTGTCATTAGTTTGCAATGTAGGCAAGTCCAAACCATCTGTACACTGAAACATGGTGTCCCATCTACCCTGGCAGTGAGATTGCAAAGCCAGCTCCAGGCAGACAAGAAACAGTCACACAAAGGAAATGTGGATTAATAGCAATGGGGAGGACGCACCAAACTGGTCTACACATATCCTGTATTCTGGCATTGTAGAAGTGAGTCAGGAAGCAATGTGAAAACACTTTTCAGGGTTAGGAATTTTAGTCCACAATCCATCCACCTTGGCAAGGTGTGGTTTATGCAGAGTCCTCCTGATTCCTCTATATGCCAGACTATTCCCTCAGCTTTATCCTCTGTCTCCAAGAACTCCTGAGACAAATATCATTATTCGTACCTGGTCCTAGAACAACCCATAGGGGTTAAGAAAGCAACCAACCATACAGAAGGTACTGCCTGGCTCTTTTACAGTGTTGGACTGCAACATTCTTGGTCGATAGGGTTTTCAGATGATTCAACTTCTAAATTCTTAGCAAACCTCTAGTTAGCATAAGCAAAATGAAATTCCCAGAGACTAGCAACATGTCCAAATACATGTCCAATTTTGCAGTTTTTCAAGGAGTCAATGACTGAAATTCACTGTCTCTCCCTTTAAGATTTCAGTCGCCTGCTTCTGAGAATGGAAGGTGTCTGAAAAACCTAATTGTATATATTGCTGCTCCATGGTAGTGTGAAACAAGGCTGACAGTTTTGTGGTTTTGAGGGAAGGATCTTTGACAGTGGGAAAGTGCTAGCTTATTGAAATGTTAAGTTCTTTCCTCAAAAGTCATTAAGAAAATGATGACTTAAAGTTTTGAACTAAAGAGGAGCATAACTCAGTCACTGTTCAAATAAAATAATGCCTAATAGAATAAAACATAGTTAGACCTCAAGACATGTTCTTTACTTGCAGGATATTAATGGCAAGTGATGAAGATTCAGCAATCATGCTTTTCCATTTAGAGTACGTTCATCATTCTGAGTGTGTTACAGAAAGTGAGGGAAGACAAATACGAACTTTAATCAGTACTACGTGGCCAGACACTCTTGATTTGTGGTTCTGATTGATGTGTCTATATCCATTCTTAAAATAGTTTTATTCACTGGGCCTTCCTTGGCAATGAAAGCTCAGAACAGTCTTTCATGTCAGCAGCAAGAGTCTAGTAGACACTATTCTGACACTATTTTTGTGAAGTAGTTTCAGGATTATTTCCAATTTTTGTGATATTCTGCATCCCCTGAGTTACTCAATATTACAAAAATATGTATACTGTGTTGAATAAGTTTAAATAATGTTCTCTGGCTTTAACATAAAATACAAAAGAAAAATTAGAAACCTTTTATGGGAATCATTAGTTGAAAAAAACCCCTGTGCATTTAAAGTACATTGCCCAGCAGATAGTAGTATTGAAACAAATTAAATCAGTGGGACCTCTTTTCTGTTTACTGATTTTTCAACCCAAGTAGAGATGCTTGAAATGTTTTTTTATGTCACAGCTTGGCGTACCTTTGTTTAAATTGTTGAGAATCAAGAAGGTCTGGAATTGGAGAAAACATTGACCTTGTATTTTTTGAAAAATAATGCAAGCCCTTTGAGGCAACAAAAAATTAGTGGCACCACAATTTTGTAAGCATTTTTTAGTAAGTATGTGCTTATTGTATGTTTTAGTTTAGTTTACCTGTACTTGATACAAAAGAAGTATTTTTAAAGTTCTATTGATATTATCTTCAAGTGTAATTATATCTGAGGCATTCTGAATCCGTATTTTTGTTGGTTTGTGGCTGTTTTTAGGAATGGCTTACAAATGTCCCACAAATGTGATGTTAAACACTATAGTCCTACATTGTGCTAATTTAAAGATCCCTTGATATACTTAGGTACAGGTCAAAAGAAGTGTTTCACTTAGGAAATGGTTTGACATCAGAAATTCTTTTGGCACCCCTGAGACTCCCTTAATTTTCGGGGAAACAAGAACATATGAATATTGTTACTAGCTATCTGAGGAAGTAAGTCAGCAACTTTATGAATTATAAAGGTAATGCTATTTTATTAGCATGAAGGATTTTCCAGTTTGAAGTATTTTGTCTAGGGCAAGCTACTGCGTTGGAATTACTGTACCACCCACGTATTAAATCTTTCCAGATTAACTGCTTGCATGTGACATTCAGAGGAATTTCTCAGCACCCCACAGTTCTTGGAAGCAGTACTTACATAAGAGGGAAGGAGAAGATTTCAATTGGCACATTTACAGACATTATCCATATGCATGGCTGTAGTCGCTGAGTGCAGGGTGAGAGATACAGCCATTTCCTGCTATAAAACTGAGCTCCCTAAGATGATAACCATTGGCCACAGCACTTCTCACATAAGCCAAAGATGTTCGCAGGCAATTTGCGGAGAACAGTAGGCTGGGAATATTCACAGGATGTGTGGCACTAGGAGGTTACCGAAGTTCAGTGGTGTTTAGCGTTTATTGCCTTAGAACAAGTTACTGCAGAGGTTCAGTATGGTAAGATCGTTTGGTCATTTTTGTGTGCTATATTGACATCCAGTTAAAGCAATTTTTATAAGAGCATGTGCTCGCACATGCCATGTAAATTTTGCTGAGGAAAACACCCTTGAAAAAAAGTATAGTAGGCTAAAAATAAGAAGTTACGGAGAGAGAAACTATTTCAGTTCAGGACATCAATTAACACTGATTTGCACTGGAGTGCGTTTGAAAGTACATGCGATATTCACATGCCAAATGAATTCATTAAAGACCAGTGTGATTACAGTGAATGTCAAATGAATTAATAACAATGGGACCTTTAAGTGTTACCATTAATTTCACAGTGTGTTGCTGTTTTATACTTATGGGCTCTGAAGCTAAATGACACTCTACAGTTGCCCTAGTAGATTAATTGTGCATTAATAATCTATGGGTGGGCCAGCAATCTGGTGGGCACTTACATTTCATTGACACTTGGATACTAAAGATCATAATTTCCAGTTTTCAGTCAGGAAAGCCATTTTAGCTTTAAAATAGGCTCACATCATTTCTTCTATATGAGATTAGAGTTCTTTAAAAGTGTTAAGCTTTTGAATTCTAGATCTACATTAAAAATTAAGTGTGATTGAAGAGGCAAACCTTTGATTGTTTTTTTCTGTACACAGCTCTCCACCTGTGAAATATGTCAGTGATTTCTGCCTGCTAGCAAACATCCTGATCTGTTCAGGGCATTTCTTCTGCTGCCTAATATTTGAGACTATTTGAGTTGACCTTTGTTTTGGATAGGGATTTTTTGTTGTTGTTTCTGTTTATTTGTTTGGTGTTTTGGGAGGGGTTTTTAGTGGGATTTTATTATGATATTTAGATCAGTTAACTTTGCACTGTTAAAAATGTGTGCTTCCATTCAGAGCTTAGAGAGCACATACCATTTATGTGACCAATATTTTTATATGTTGTGCCCTAAAAGAAATAGAGCACAGCTTAAATGAGAGGTAAAAAAGAGAAACCTTTTTTTCCCACAGATTTATAGCTAGTAAGTTGTATATTTTTATTCAAAAATATTGCATTTTGTTGTCTTATAGGGAAGTGGAAAAATCTGAAAACAAGATAGCCTGAGGTCAGTTGTTTTTTACTCTTTTTTTGTTTGCTTGCTTGTTAGTTTTTTAGGCCAACAGTAAGGTAATTGACCTCAGACTTATTTAGGAGTTGGATATGTGCATATAAAAACTTATACTATTGGACATGACCCTTGTACAGATGTCTAAAAGCTCTTTTGGATACTCTTATACAAAGGCAATTTAATCAGTCAATAATTCATCTAGAATGACACATTCCCACGTCATTTGTACATTCGTGAACAAGCCAGTGTGTGCTACACAATTAGTCTTTGTGAAAATTTGTCATAACTCATTACTAATACTAATAAGCCATTCATAAAATATTATTATCATATAAGTCATTAATCTAATTTACTTATCATCTAGGTATTGCTTTTCTTCCTACCTCAGTTTTTTAGAATGAGATATACACACATAAACAATGAGATACTCTATTTATGTCTCAATTGGAGTTGGTAAATGGGTCATCAATTACATATTTTAATTTCATCCATTAAACACTCTTCACATCAAGCTTTGCATGACACATTCTTAAAGAAGAGATAGGAATGCACTTCAGACTACTTTAAGTTTAAAATGCGAGAATGTATTGTAATCCTGAAGCTATTTCTAAGTCTGGGAATGTTCCACCTGTTAAATACAGTAGTTGGACTCAGAAATATTCCTTGTGTGTTAAAGGTAGTGGTGAGCAGATACTGCCAGTTTGTGGTGATGTCACTCAGAATACACACACACAGATACACAATGCATAGTTTGGACTTCATGTTCTGAGACTGCATATACAAAAAGTGCAGGAAAGAGAAGACAGATCATCTGTCAAACTTTACACCTTTAAGATCTTCATGATCTATACATTATTGTGAATTCCATTGTATAAATCAAATATTTATCACATAACACTGATGAATTGAAGGAAAAAGCGTAATCATATTTTGGACTTTCCTGAAATCAAAATATGCATTCACAAATTCCCTATTCTTTACCTGCTGAGCTTTTATGCTCCTACATATTTACATTTGGGTTTGAGTTAACAAGTGGAAATTGTCACTTGTCCAAGCTCATTCGAGAAAAAAAGCAATAGCAAAAAATACATTGCAATTTCCATGTTTTATTCTAAGTACATATGTAAATACACACACATATATATATACATTCCTCTTGGTAGAGGAATCTGAAAGCCCAGTCCTTGGGCTATCTGGATAGTATTTCATGTATTTGTTAAATTGGAATGGATTTCCCTTGACACAGAGATGCAGGATAATGTTTTGATTGGAAGGGGTGGTGTAAATGGGTTTTTCACCCATTCTATCATTTCGTGACACTTTTCTTACATTTGGATACCATCTGCCTCCAGCCTCCTATTCATTAGCAACAGCTTTGTGCCCACTCAGTCCCAGTACCACTGACAGTGCGACAGGCTCTTTGGAAACTAAATATTGCTCTATATTTTGTTGAGAATATTAGAAGCAGTGGCAACTGTCTCTTCCTCTGCAGCTGATAGCAGTAGGGGAGTTCAGCCTACTGAAGTTTAAGAGAAGTGATGCAGGAGTACATTCCCAGTTCTGCCCTTAAAGTCTTTTCTGTTTGTCTTCTGTTCCTTCTCCTCTGGCAGGTCACCTACCTCGTATCCCTGTCCTCTTTCGTGAAATGAGGACCTACCTAGTAAAGTATCTGAACTACAAGTGATGAGCAAATCTGGTATCTGGTTGAAGGTTTCCTCTAATTTCCTCTAACAGCAGAATCATCTAGATAGTCAGCAAAGATCTCAGTTGGGGTTCATCTATTCACGGTGGTTTTCACTTTTGAAGATCAGCTGCATCCTCTTATATTTATTGTTTAAATACAAACAATATATTTGTGTTGCATAAACTAACTTTTCTGGGGATGAGTGGGGAGATGATTTCGTATTTAAAAATACTGGATCAGAACCATGTGTATATTCTAACAAGGAAGCTCAGAAGCATTCCAAAGTAGAATTCCATTTTAGATAAAGTTTTCATTTGAATACAGAGGAAGGGCTGTAGTGCTGTTGGGTCTTTCAGAGTTCTGGCCATGAGTCACTATTCCTTCTGCATGCAACATGCTCATTAAAGAGAAAGAAAATAAATAGGAAAAAAAAAAAAGAAAAAAAAAATAAAAGCTTATCTTCCCTTGAAGCCATGAATATCACCCCCAGAAAACTGTCAAAAGTTTTCTTTTTTTTTTTTTCATTCTACTTCACCATTTTTCGTTTTGTTTTTCAAAGTAAATTCTTCAATAAATATTTACTGTTTGGAGTTTTCTCCTCACTGCTCTTAACTTGGAACAGATAGGACTTCCATTGAGGTAAATGGTTAAAAAGATGTAAATGGACGCAAATCTTGGCCCAGGATACAGGGAAAATATGATAATTATCTGAAACATAACAAAGTTCAATTTTTTTTGAGAGTATCAATGAAAATTGGGAAAATCCCGTGTTAAACCTTCTATATTGAGCTGTAAGAGATTTTTCAGCATGTCGAACTACTAGATCCTAGCAGAATGGATAAACTCAGTGCCATGTGCATATACTTTTATCATAACTTAAAATAGAAACAGTCCTCATTTATTGGGGAGAGGGATCATATTAGCATAAAAGTAGGATACACAGAAGAAAACTGCAATTTTATTTTTAAGTGGCTGAGTGAACTTGAGAATAAAGAACCCAAACAGGAAAAACTTCCATCTTTTACAGTCATGAGAACAGACATGTGCAGCTCTGTTAGAATCTGGATACTCACCAGGGATCTTACTGGCTCAATGCATCAAGAAGAAATGTCTGTCAAGCTCCTACAAACTTTGGTTTCCCAAACAACTGCCATATGCCAGAACTGACTGCATAAAGGCACTATGAATCAAGCATCAACATTGTGAGATTTAAGGATGTTTGTAGATTTTCTTTAAACAAGGTTCCATTAAATCTTTTCATTTCATCAATTTCCCAGGCAGGTCACAACAGCAGCAGAGTGCTCAGTAATGCACATTTAATCCTTTATTCTTTTTGATTGGTGATATTTTGCTATTAGAGGAACTTCAGATCTGATTCTGATGAATCATGACACTTTATCCTATCCAGGAAGGCATTAACCAGACTGACAGCAAGCTCTGCACTGCTACAGTACATCCTTACTGCTAGTGTTTCTTCCAATATGAAAAACAGTTCCGTGCCTGCTGCAAAGCAAGTATTATCATTAAAACAATACTTAAACAAGCTCTCTCTGCACTACTTGTCTTAATGCTATCAGCCTAACAGTTCTTTGGGATTGCTGTAAGCTCTAGGGTGGAAGAGTGCTTTATTTCTGCCTTAGACTGCCAGACTTCAATTCCCACAGACAATCAGCTACACCCTTTTTGTGAGCCTGCGCATCAGGCAGCCCATACAGAAGCACTGTGTCAAATGGTTAAATAAATAAATAATGTGCCTTGGGCCTGGAGCCAAAAATTCTCTCCCCTTGCCCCAGTGTGAAAGGTAGTAGGAAAAGACATTTCTGTTCTACTACTGATGGAAGAGGTAAAGGCAGTAAGCTCGGCATGTCTCTTCTCTAATACTACATCAGAGCAGCTCATGATGTAGTGTTAAATATGTCTGAAATCTCCTTATTTTTCCAAGCCTGTTTACTGATGCATCCCAACACAGATGGAACCTTTCTTCCTGCACATATTAATTCATTTGTTATTTATGCACTTCTGATCTTTGTGACATTTTGTCCTTTGGCCTGCTACCAAGTCATTTTTTATAGATGTTCTGAGAAAAGGTGGCCCTTGCCCTGCAGTGAGCCTCACAAATCCCTGACACACACATATGCATTTTTTATTGTTCTCACGTGTTGCTTAACAGTCTGCATTCTTCCTGCTTTACAGCAGAGCAGATGGGTTCCTGCATAGCATGAAAGAGATGAGATGTTCAAATCGATTGTTTTATCAACAATCAGTTGTAGATAAAAATCATTTTAATGAGTGAAATTAATGATGTTTGCAAACATGGTGTTAATTAAAGAACATAACTTGGTCTTTTTTCCCTCCTTTTTTCCCCCTGCACACAATTTTTGTTACCCATGACATCTTTCATTATTGACTCATGCCCCAAAGAAAAGGCGATTAAAATCTGCTTTTGTTTGATGTAGCTCTTATTGAAGAAAGAAATAGATCTTTCAGAAGCTTCCTGGTGAGATGAAAGTCTAATTATCTCCACAAATGAAAGGAAAAGCTTTAATTAGGCTTGTGCTGAATCTGCGCACTGTGAATTTGTGCATTGTGATGGATGGAGCTCACATCTCCTCAGTGACTGCAGTTGAAATAATGAAGAAGGAGAAGAGGTAGCCTGGTCCCATGATTCAGCTGGCAGAGCAGACTTGGAGGTACACCTGTGTTGTGAGAGCGTGCCCAGAGCAGCTGCCACAGGCCATGTTTCTGTGCAGTGCATTCGGCTGTTTTACAGCCTCCTCCTGAGCTTTGATCTCTTTTCAGACAGCAGGGGTCCTAACAAATCAAGCTTTTCATGTTTCCCTCAGTTTCACTCTCTTTTGCTTTACCATTCATACTTGAACTCCAAAGAGGATGGATAAAATATTGTCTTTTTCTGAATCAATTTGATCAGCAGCAGACATGACTGAAGAGGGCATTTTGTCTTTTGTGAGGTGTTTTAAGACTGACTGTGGGGTAAAGGCTGCTAAAGAATCGGAAATTACATTTATTTATTTTGCCATTTAATTCACTATGCTCTTAACAACCTTTATGCATAACACTTGATTTGCTATGCCCTTCTTTTTTACCATGCTGTAGTGTCTACCCAGTTAGAAAAGGTGATATTCTGGGATAGTATTAGACTGCTAATGGTCCCCAGAGAGAAATCGGAATTGTGACAAATAATGCACTATTCCGCATTTTATAACATTTCTGATCTATTTTTACCATGTTGCATGCAGTTTACTCTGTCTTCATGTTGTCCACCTGGTATCACGAAGGTCAAACCACTACTTACTCAGTTCACTTGCAGCCAGCATATTCTTCTTTTTGAGTCACAAAGCACCTTTGACATCAAGGCCAGTCAAGGAGTGGGCAGGATAGCAATAAAAACAGGAAGATAGAATTTAAGTCAAAGTCAAATCAGCATCAACAATCTAATATTTTACAATTTCTGTCAGTATATTCTGTGTTGTTTAGAATGTATTGCTTTAATTGTGTAGCCTCTGAAACTGAGGAGCTTAGCAGTCAACTGGAAGCAGGCAGAAATAGAAGGATATGGGATAAATGACAATGTATCTGAATGCATCAGTGCATCTGAAAAAAACAGCAATGCTGTCTTTCAAAGCAAACATTTTGGGAAGTCTTTTTGTAGGTAGATATACAGAATCTATAAAGGCTTAAATTGTTGAAAGCAAAAGGTGCTGATTCTGGGTAATTCAGCAAAACAGTAATATGGATTTTAATTTATACTATGTGAGACAAATCTCTGGCTTTATCTAAAATTTTATACATTAAATAAAGTTACTTACAAGCTGAAATCTTACTATGTAAATTTTCTCATTTGTTTAGAGACTTTTAAGTCAGCTGGCACTTTTCTGAGTCTAATATACCTTGCTTTGTTCTTTCTGCACTCCTCCCGCCAGATCCTTTCCACAGTTTCTTTGTGGAGATTTGTCTCTTTTGATTATGCCTTTGTAAGTATCTCCCTAGTGTTAGCACTGAGTTCACAGAGCTGAAGTCAGAAACCTGCCTTATACAATATTCTAATCCTTAGGCCATCAGTGCTGACATCCATGTTCTGGTGCCCTAGAATTACAGGGATGATGGTGAATGTGTAAAGGTCCCAAAGCTCAATATAGGAGAAAAAAGCTGGGGGGAATAGTGTAACACTGAGCACAGGTCTGAAATAGGGGCACAGCCAGGGGGGAAATGAGGAGGCCGTGGAAGTCTTGTTAGACTGCTGTGCCGAGATGAGGAGCAGATAGTAAATTAAGAACGAGCACTACAAGAACACATCTGAATCAGACCCTCCAATTAACTGTTCTCATTCGTTTTTTCAAGTTTGATTTCCTTTTAACCTTTTATTTTATTCTTTTGATCTCAGCATCTTTTTCTTTTTTCATTTTGTTCAAATGAAGAGCAGTGGTGCAATAATTTTTGTTGAGAAGGTGCTTTCATTGTAAGCTCCTGCTTCCAAGCACAGCAAGTGATGAACAAGAGCTGGAATTATTCATGCACACTATCAGAATGTGAGTTTGAACAAAATTTGAGACCTGGGACAATTTAAAATGAAAACTGTTCTTCCTCAGTTTGTGACAGTGTTGCCCCTATTGCTTCTTAGCTGTTGAGAATCTCAGCAGATTTTATGTGGGATTTTTTGTGTGTGTGTGTGTGCGCACAAATACATGTTTAGACCAGTAGAAGTTTATGAAAGAAAATATTGTACAAAGTAGGAGCAGTAGTATTTAGCTGTTACATGCTGGAAAACAGAAAAACTGGTCATTGCCTTGTAAAGAACCTTGCAACATTCTCCTACACACCCTCTATTTGGGCAAAGTCCAAACTGCTACGTGAAGATCTTTGATTAGGGATAGGCAGCAGAGTCCCCGTGGAGGACTGTTGTGCAGCCATATGAATGGGTGAGAACTCTGTAATACATTTCCACGCTAGTAATGTTGTTATAGTTTCTGCATGTCGCCTACTAGAACTTGCAGTAGTTTAGTCCTTCTTCAAGGTGAGAGTCTTTCCAGCCTTGTGAAGCACCTTGAGGAGCTAAATCACTGCCTGTCTTGTTGCCAGGAGGAGAACTATTGTCTGTTTTGAATCATCCCATATACTTCCAGGGGCTGTAGAAAGAAAATTACATTATAGAGGTATTCTTCTACTAACCTCTCATCAGTAAAGTGTTGAAAGAGTTGTAAATTCCTGTGATAAGGCCTGCAGAACACAAGGTCTGGGCTTGTGGTTGGTTGCTGGGATTTTTCTGAGCACATTACTGGCTGGCTGGTACACACTGAGACACCCACATGGTGCTCTCAATTGATTCCGTTTATGGTTTTGAAGTTTCCAGAGTGAGATAAACACAGACATGTTCACTTCATTGTGAACTTCTGCTAATTTTTAGTTCTGGAATATCTAAATGGGCACATATTTTACAGAATCACAGAATGGTTGAGGTTGAAAGGGCCCCCATCCGTTTTCCTTAAGTACTGCCTGAAGTGATCCTCTTCCACCAAGAGTATACGCACCATGCTCCATATTTACCCCCCGGGTTTCCTGAAGGACAGTCTTCCTTGCAAAGATGGAGGCAGAGAAGGCATTCCATACCTCAGCCTCTTCCATGTGTTATTGAACCTTAAGCAGCAGGCCTTCATATTCCTTAGACTTCCTATTTTCATCTACATACTTATAGAAACCCTTCCTCCTTTCTTTGACTTCCCTTGCCAGATTCAATTCTATTTGAAATTCCTGTATGCTACTGAGCCCATATATGCTAGGAAATCTTATAGAATAACTTATATGGAGTAATTTTATTTACTGAAAAGGAAAACTGAAACATAAACAAGTCTGTAAAACACATGTTGGTGCTTTTAAAAGCGGAGGAGAAGTCAGCTATGATCCTAGGGACTTGACATCAATCTGAAGTGTTTATGATGGTCACAACTTCCTTGAAAACTAGTGGATATTTTAGAAACTGTGATGTTTTGGAGTGTCCCTGCTCTGATAACTATAAATTTGAAAGACCTGCAAAGGAATACAGCGGTTTTTCTTTACTTCTCCAGCAAATTATTAGTTTACTTTCCTGTTCTCTGAATACTGTATTACTATATTACAGACAAGTCAATGTTATTCCAGAGTATGTGTGTATACTAACATATTCTATAAATAATTTAAAACCTGTTCAGTTATAAGATTTTCAGTAAAAGATGGAATGCTACAAAGTTGTTCCTTTCATACACGAAGAAAGAAGAATTAAATTGAAGCTGCCAAGAAAAAGCCAAATTTTCTGTATATTATTCTATCAGGTTATGCACTGGCATTCTTGAGATTACTATACAGGTAGGCATATAAAATATGCTTCCAGAACCACTAAGATTTAAAGATGTTGTTGAGCTAAATCTAAGCAGCAGGAAACACAACATATTGAAGTTCCTAGAGATTTTATATTTCCGATAGTCACACTTCAAATCAGTCCTAGTTCAGAGTTTTCTAAAGAAGCAGAAGGTACCCAATCTGGAATGAAAATGACATTTACTGAATTTCAAATAAATTCTGTAGATCTTCACCTCACATTACCCTGGTATTTTGGTTCTATTGTCAACAGTGTAACAAGCTGTTGTACTTGATCTCCTACTTGGTGTGAAATTAGGAAACCTTTTTTTTTTTGCTCACATTGTCATTACACAAGTAAGTTTGGAGCTCAATAAAAATTGGGATAAATCTGTATTGGAGAGCCATAAAATTCTGTAACTAACTAAACTGTGATCTTTATTAAGAAGACAAGGAAGGAAGCAGTTCTTTTTCACTCATGCAATTCAATTATTTTTCACTTATACAATTCATACAATTAAAGAAAACCGTTAACCAGATATTGTTTTCACAGGCCTAAAAGGTTCCACAGACCTTGAAACTTGGTATTCCAAAATTCCCTTAAATCCCAAGATATGAACAATTCAAAACCAAATTTTGAATTCAGTGCAAAATTCCATTCTCTTGGGAGCCATCATTGGCTCTCAAATCCAAAAATCCTGTTTGTTATTAATACAGTATATAACCCTTTTTCATTCAACTATGCATTTACCACAATTTTATATATTTTTTTTATTTTTTTTTTTAATTAGAAGGAATACCAAAAAACATGCTCCTGTCAGTTTCTGCAGTCTTTAGGATGGAACTGATACAGCCTACATGATTCCTTATGGCGCTGTGATATTACAGGGAACCGTTTTCTTTCTCACAACCACCAGCTGCTGTATGAGAGCTGAAGGGTTTCTCAGAATCCTTTAGCCTTATGTTTCCTTATCTGCAGTTCATTATCATGCCTGATTTCCCAGAATTTACTTAACATTTTCAGAAGGACGTCATTCACCCACTAGTTGTAGCTGGATTTGGATTCATAACTCTTTTGAAAAGAGATAGTGATGTGATTCTCCATACCACCAACACATGATGTTGTCAGAAGATCAATATTCTTCTCATCAAAATACGATGGAAGTACTGACTTGTCCCAACCACCAGAAAACTCTGAACCAAATTAAGGTTGAACATACTGGATGTTCTTTTACAAAGATAGGGAAAGGGACTAGCCATCTGGCACCTCTTGAGGCTCTTTAAACACAGAATTTTTGCTGGAGAAAGCATCGCTGTCTTCTGAATTCTTCTAAGGGATTTTGCTGTTGGAGTGGGGGACTAGGGGTGCATGTTTTAGTTTGGGGATTTTTTACTGGATTTATACCATGTCTCTGTACTTTAGATGAGCAGCCTTATTCTGACTCAGTGCCAGCAGAAACTTGCTGGAGTTTTCTGCTGCAGCAGATCCTTGATGACTTGTTAAGAAAACTGCTCCATACTGCAGAGAGGCATTCAGCAAGGTCTGGGTTGCACTCATTACAGCCTCCCCAGCTGTAGCTGTCCAGACTAGGAGCATGATGGGATCCCCTAGCATCGGCCCTGTTCTGGAAATTGTTGTTGTCTCTTTATATGAGGTGCCAGCTTTTACCTCTTGTATCTAGCAAGAAATGATTAGTGGTAATCTCTGGGTTCATGTTCTGTTGTTAGTTAAGAATTCAGTGGGACCCAGCGCTTCATTCAGGGGAATGTCTTAAGAAGCTGAAATCCTCTGGTGTCTTCAGGGTTTCAAACCATGCCCCCATCACTTTTGGTGCATGGTTGCAGAGATAACAGCCATAATTGCAAAATAAGCCGAGCTGACTATCACAGTCATTTTTTTTTTTTTTTTGTTCACATTGTAGCTGAAGAACAGACCCTTTTTTAATTCAGTGTTTCCTCTCAAATAAAACACTTTATTATCTTTTCTAAGATTGGTCCTACAGTGGTTGGACCATACTGTAGTTATGGACAGTACTAAGTAGAACAAACCAGTTAGTAATAAATGTAAGCCTATGACTAAGTATATTCTGTATAAATACAAAAATTAAACTTGCCATAGCAGGTGGCTCATGCTAATCAGGAGCTGCTGGAGGTCATATTTGAGATATTATGCAAATTCAAAACTCAAAAATACAGACTATGAAATAATAATTAATTACATTTGCACTTTGATTAAAGATTAAATCTCAGTATAATAAAAAAGAATCGTGTCTTTGTATTGTCTGATATAATTAGGCACTCTCCTAAATGGCCAAACTTAGAACTGCCTATTATGTCCTAGCAAACCTGTGGGAGAGCCTGACATGTGTTTAGCAATCATGGGGTTTTTTGTGTTCATCAGAAAAAATCATTTTAAAACAATGTGGGAGGGGCAGTCCTTATCTTTAAGGCAACTGTTGGATAATTGACCTCCTTTAGCATTTAATTTCTCAAGCCTCTAGGAAGCTTAATTTTGAACATCAAAGGGGTACCTGTGGAAGAAACTGTTCCAGACTGGTGAGTAAACAAATTAGAGTTAATAGGGTCATTAGCTTCTGTGGTAAAATTTCAAACTGGGTATTCCTCACTAAGGAATGTAAATGTCAATGTTTTTAAGTCTTCTAAAATATAATTAGACATGGAACTTGAATACAAATGCTATTTGTATTCAAGTATTTTGCTACATATCCTATTAACAAACAATGTTTTCCATACTCTGGGCATTTTTTATTAAACATTAGGGAATCTGTTGTTCTGCTCCTATGCATTGCTTGCCAGACAATTAGAACAGAAAGAAAAAAGGTACAAAGCTGCTTAGTCAATAGTATGCTGTAAATATCAAGGATACTGTGTGTCCTGTTTGATATAAAACATGCTAGCCAGTTACCTTTAGAGTAACAACTGTAGATCTGTTTAACCCTTAGATCTGTATGTAGCAGTATATGAACTTAACAACAACAACAACAACCAAAGAAAAAACACAAACCCAGAACCACAGAAACAACTTACATTTCCTCATTTGGATGATGGATGATCTTCTCATCTGTACTTTCTCTTGGTTCTATGGCTACATAAAGGGGTAATTGCTGATTGAATTTGAAACATAGAATGCAGCAAATTCAATTCCTACATCCTCTTATTTCACTTCTTGCACAATACTGAAGTCTTTTTTTTCCAATTACCCTTACATATGGTAATAGAAATACCTCTCCCTTTCTTCCACCAAACTGACAAGTTTCCAGTCCAATCACATTTCCTCACCTTTGCCCACATACCTACTTTCAAGCTATGGACACTGGCATATCCATTCCCCTGAAATTCTTGCTGCTCATTGTTCCCAGCAACAGCAAGCTCCTGGAAGCAAGGGCTGTCAGAACAAGTTCCCTTTTTCACTTTGCAACCCTAGGAAATTTAAAGCTGTGGGGTTTATTCTAAATCTCTAGGAGGTCAGTACTCAACAATGACTTCTTTTTAATCCAGAAAATCACCTGCTGCTAGAAGTGTCATCATTTAAATAGGTAGAAAGGAAAATTTCCTCATAAGGAACAATAACATCAGGTCAATCTAAGAGTTTTTTTCTAAGAGTGAAATAAGGACTAACTGTCAGCTTCACATATGTGTTTAGCATGGAAGGAAATAAAATATTTGCTAGAAGTGCCAAAGGAGAATTGCAGAAAATATTTAGACTGGAAAACTGCAGATGGCCAAGCACATCCAGTGGTAAATCACCTTCTCTCTGTGAAAACTGATTTGTACCAGCAGGGTCTGAGTGAGTGCTACAGTGAATTCTACCAAGGAAAACCAGAAAGTGGGGGAGAAGAGAAAGGAATTTTAAATAATTGATCATAGCTATATCTGTGGTTACAAGCGTAGCATTCTTAAGTCATTAGCCTGAAGCAGCAGAGTTTAAAAAATACTAACTCCCCTCACTAAATATAATCATGAAGTTTAGGGAAAAAGGGGGTGGGGGTCCCATTTGTCCATCATAAATCATTTTGTTGTGATAATTTTGTGGTTTAGGCTGATTTAATCTTTTAACCTTCTATTCTCCGTTAATGGCAACAATTTTTTTTTTTAGTAACATAAATAAAAGTAAAAACCCCCTCAAATGCTTTTTATGTAATGTGAATCATGTTTAAGTGATGTTTTGAAAAAATCCTTGTCCATTAGAAGCAAGCTTTTTGCACAAGGCAAGATGTTATAACTGAGGCTTTTTGAAAAGTGGTTCTAGTTACTGTTTATTATCACTCTCTAACGCTGCGCTTCAAATAGGACTCTTTAGTTTACCTCCATAAGTGCATCTTATAGCATTCATTTTTAAATAACCATTAGTTTTATTTCAACCTCCTACAGTGTTTTTGATAGAATGTTCTATTTTCACACAAAAATAATTTATTCCCACTGTAAGCCAGACTTTCAGACAAGTATGGCTCCATTTCACCAACTTACTGATTTTACATGTGGAGACAAAACAGTATCAAATCAAGATCACATAGCATCTATGGCTAATTTGAGATCATATGCAGATCTCCTGATCTTGCATTCTATATGTATTCAAGGGTAAGACTCATTTAACCTAACTTAAGGCAGAAAAAAGTGAGGCATGTGGTTTTCCTTCTGTAGTCAAAGCCAAGATTCCCAAGGATAAGTCAGCTGGTTACAAACATTGACAAGGTTAGCAAGAGAAATCATGGTAAAAGTTTATTTGTCCTTCCACTAAAGTGGAAGGTAAATGCTTCTGCACTGTTCCATTATAATGTTTCATGGTCCAGTATGTCTCACCCATGAATGTAGTAAGGGAGTGCTTCTAGTATGATTTTTCATTTTTTTGATTGAAATCTTGACTATGAAGTATTCTGAAAAAAATACCTTTCCACCCTTATTTTAGAATTGTTGACACTATATCACTCATCTGGACATAGAGGCAATCCTAGTTACGGAACTTAAAGTAAAATCAAATAAAAAACAGAATAAATATTGTGATTTGCATATCGCAATAAGACGTTTGTACACGTTTGGCATTTTTAAAATTATTTTTGTAAGGAGTTAAATAATAGTCACAAGCAAGTATTAGTTTCTTCAAAATAAAGCATAAAACAGCAAACTCAGGATGTACTTCTAAAAAAATACTGAACTATCCAATAGAAATTAAAGACAGAATTTATTCCAATGGTTATTAAAATGCAACACAAAAGGATGCCCTTGATTTAACTTGTTACAAGCTGTAGACTTCCATAGCAAGCTGGAATGCTTGAACCATACATAAATGGATCAAACAAAGTTATGAGGAATGTAACTTTCTATTGCAATTTTTAACCTATTCCCAATCATGTTTCATTGCTTTTTCTTTCCCATAACTGTTCTTGATCCCTATCTAAGCGGTTATGTCAGACCACACTAGAAAGGTCTGACACCAGAGGGTGCAGAGCTGCTATTCCATGACTTCAGCACATCATCTGTAGGATAGCCTGACACATATAATCAGGAGAGGTGGTCTTGCATTAACCTTTTCCACTCCCAGAGGATGAAATGATAATGAAACAACAAAAACAGATAATGAGGCAAGGAGAGCACAATTCTTGTGATTATGACTGAAAATGGGGGGAGGGGGACAGCTGAACAACTTTGTGCAGACTTTTGATGAAGCATTATCAATTCAAATAATAAATGGAGTAGATAGATATAGATATAGATATAGATGATATAGATATAGATATAGATATAGATATAGATGATATAGATATAGATATAGATATAGATATAGATATAGATATAGATATAGATATAGATATAGATAGATAGATAGATAGATATATGTAAATGTAAACCCAGACATGGGCTGAATATAACACCTAGAACAGGAGTCTGTTAAAGGAAGGAGTAGATTAAGTTTGTTCTTACAACTGGCTACCACTTGGCAGACAAACAACTTCCCAACAAGACTAATAAAATATATCATTATTTTGTGACTTGATTCAGTTGACATCCTTAGGGAGAATGATTCGGTGAAGCACCTGAAAACTCAGAATCAGTTGTAAACAACTAGAACATTTGGTTTGTTCAACATGGAGGAGGCTGAGGGGTGACCTCATTGCAGTCTTCAGCATCCTCATGAGGGGAAGAGGAGGGATGGGTACCAATCTCTTCCCTCTCATGACCAGTGATGGAACCCAAGGGAACAGCATGAAGCTGAGTCAAGGGAGGTTTAGGTGGATATCAGGAAAAAGTTTTTCACCCAGAGGGTGGTTGGGTGCTGGAACAGGCTCCTAAGGGAATTGGTCACAGCACCAGCCTGACAGAGCTCAAGAAGTGTTTAGACAATGGTTTCAGGCACATGGTGTGACTCTTGGGGTGTGCTGTGCCGGGCAAGGACTTGGATTTTGATACTCGTGATTGGGTCCATTCCAACTCAGCATAGCCTGTAGTTCTACAATTCTATCATTTGTTCAGTGCTGTCTCTGCTGAGACAAGATGTGTGTAACCATTGCCTGCAAAGACTGATATTATGTGGTAGCAGCAAAATGGGGAAAATGCTTGTTCACTTTCATCTGTGACTTTATGATCTGGGTTTTTTGGTATGTTTCTACCAGTAAGAAACTACTTCTCAACAGCAGTTCCTAGAAGAAGGTCAAATATTCAGTGGAATGCCAGAGCAGATAACTAAAAAGGTACGGATTAAAAAGCAGCCACAACTAAATTTGTACATACTGAGTTAAAAGTAGATGAGAATCTGGCTACAGTGGAATTTATCCCTGGAAAGAAGTGATGGTATCAGTGAGCTCAAGAAAGCAAAGATAAGAGTAAAGCAAAATTGTATAGGCTAAAGCTTATTTCTCAAAAGCTGGATATTGTGGGAATGATGTAATGGTAATACGTTTCCTTTGTTTTGTCACACTGACAATTTGCACACATCAAAGACTCCATTTATACTGAACTTAGGGCAGTGCATTTTGAACATGAAAGTCCTGGGCATCTCAGGAAGTTTTAAAGCTTTCTTAAAACATGAATTAAAGTCACACTTTAAATTGTGCTGCATGTGTTACCATGTTTACTCACGTCTCTCTGGAGTTCTTAACAGCTCAAAAAATAGGTTTCTTCAATGGAAAGCATATGCCACTAGGGTCTTTTATCTGAATGCTTCAGAATCAATCAAAAGGCACGATTTGAGCAGCCATGGGCCAAGGCAGGATTCATCTGTATGAGTCTCTGACCCTGGTAATATACTGCTTGAGTGACTCTACAGCACTCAAGCCATGTCCTGTAGGACTCACCGTGAATTACATTTTTGTGTTTCTGTTGTAACTCACCAGCTTTTCTTATGCTGAGTGGGGTTTGTTTTGGTTTAATCATAACTTTTATATGACAATCATATCACTTACTACTTTCAACAACATCTCTTACAAAGATCATAGTTTTAGTGTTTACTTGTTGCCCATTACGCAAACCACATATGTGTTGCTTGATTGTACATAAAAATAGTTCAAAATTGTTTTCTTATAAAAGTAGTTTGAAATTGTTTTCATATAATACTTTGAAATTCTGATGCAAAAAGAAAGAAACCTGATACAATGAAAGAAAATAGAGACTGAATAGAATGTTTTTTCTTTCTTCAGGGAAAAAAAAAGCACATAAACAATCGGTACAAAAATTTTTGATATTCATAAACTGTACTGTGCTTTAAATGCAAATTGTGAAAACTGAAGTAGGCACACTGCTCAACCATAATTATATTTCTTCTTGTATAACTGATATGGAAAGATCTGTTAGTATGCCCACTCAGAATTTCAACAAGGCTGAATAGCCAATATAAAAGGGTAATGTGGTCGACATTTGCACAAATGCATTGTTCAGATTTCATCATGTCACACCTCTGTGTTTTATGGTACACTGGAACTGTGCAGACTCTTGTCACCATTTATGGTTCTACTTCTCTGGCACAGTGGCTGGAATACATGTATTCTGTCTGCTGAAATTCTAGATCCTGAAAAACTGGGTTTATTCCTGACATCTAGGTGCAATTCATCCTTCTCTAGCACTTTCCAGGTAACTTAATAGAGATAATTTAAAAGAGACTTTCCAGAGCTAGCAGGCTTTGTGACCATTCTGGTTTTATATCTCACTTCTTCAGAGATAGTAGTGGAAAGAGGGAGAGATTTGAGCTTTGGATAAGTTCCAGAAAACTTGCAAAGTATGTTTCATTTTAGTTCCTATAACCAAGATATATCACTAAGAATAATAAACACCTAATGAATGCTAAACATACTCTGTCTTGAGAATTTTGCATATAAAGTCATATTAAAGAAACTCCTTATGTTTTCTTTCTTCCACTTGGCTTCTCCAAGTATAAGTCCCACCCAGACTTCTAATTTCCAATTTCTTTTGTCTAGTGATTCCCTTATCAGATTAATTAGATAATCAATTATTTTGCTTTTCCCACTCACATTTAAAATTCACTGGTAGGTCAGCCGAACAGAAATTGTTTATTGGTTTGCCCACAATCTGTATGGTATCTATTTTATCACTTGTACAAAAACATCTAAACATTATATTAGCAGAAAGGCTAATTTCCATTTCTAAAAAGCCTCCAAAAAAAAAAACCCTAACGCCATAGATGAGAATTTTACAACTTTAAATAGGCAAAATCAATCACAAATGTTACTCTATAAAAATAAGTATGAAGTGATCTCAAGTTCTCTATGCAGCATAGTTCTATGCCAGTTCTCTTCCCAACAGGATGGTTTTCACTCCCTAATTTATCAAAAAAGTGCAGGGGAGGTGGAGTGATTGCTTTTTAACTTAATCATTGATGGTGATTTTATATCAGTGTGTGTCCTCTGAAATCAGCAGTAATAAAGAAGAGCACACTGCTAGCCTGAAAACACAAGTTTACTGTGACACCATACCCATTCAGCCTCTTAGATTGAGTTATGACTGCATGGTCCCAGGACTACAAACATCTGCGGTACTGTGCAGGACAGAGTTAATTTTTTGCAGTAGCTGAGAGAGGGCATGGTTGGGAAGGGTGTGGTAGCTAGGACACAGACATCATTCCCAGTGGAGGGGCAAAGCAACTCTTGCTTCCCAGGAGAAGGGGTAAAGCAAGCATGGTGGACAGAGCACAAGGGTAACTCCAGTCCTGAGCCATAGGGAGCAGTTTGGGCGCCGTGGCTGTGGCCAGGTCAAGCTCTGCACTCTCTGTTTTGTGCACTTGTTATTAATATATTTGCCGTTACTGTCCATTTTCTCATCTCATTGCTATTGATGTAAATTGTTCTTAGAGCAACCTGTGATCTTTGCCTTTTGTGCCTCCAGTCCTCTCCAATCCTGTGCAGCAGGGAGGGGAAGAGGAAAAGGGCAGCGGGAAGGGCAGAGTGAGCAGCATCTGGTTTTGGAGTCATGGTTGGGCACTAAAATGAGGAATACCATTTCTAAACCATGGAAGATACCCCTTTTAAAAAATAGATGAGACCTATGGGATGATTCTGTTAATCACAAATTATTTCAAACTGTATGACCATTAATTCTCTAACATACCCTGACAGATCTAGGCTCTTAGGGACCTTTGGCTTCAAAGACCAGCAAGTTTGACAAGTAACACTGCCCCAAAATTCCATCTCTTTATGAGGTTCCAAAAGGTTGAATTCAAGTCCCATGCTTCAAACCTTTTATATTCTTTGCGAAAAAAAAAAGGCGTTGGTCTGCTTCCCCAAAATATTTTGTGTCATTATCATAATTGTAAATCCATGGCTTTTATTGAAATTGCCAGTTTTATTAACATATCTGTTAATAGTTGGAGAAAAAACTAAAACCAAGTGAAACTTTGAAGAAGTTCATCTCAATTAATATACCACTTTGATTTTGAATTGTGAATAGCTGCAGCTGTGGCTGTTCAGCCCTAAGTCTTCCTGACAAGATGAAGAACAAAATACAATTAAAGGGGTGGAGTGGAAAAAAGAAAGAAAATTTTAAAATGCAATTTAGGCATTGATAACTAGAAATATTCAAGAGTATGCTTATTAAATGAAACTCAGTAAATTGTCCTACTGGCAATAGTAATGACTAAATTACTTTTGTATGAAACATCATTGTAAATATATTTTGATTTTGATTCTTACACTTAATATGTTATAAGGATGAATCATCAATCCTTAGGATTCACAGTGGGTTTCATCCAATAAGCCTATAAGGTATGCATTTTCACAGCCTCGTATCAGTTTTGGTAGTAGCAATACAAATTCTTCATGTAAATAAATTGTAATTCAAAGCTAAACTAGACCAAATTCCAAATATATTTATTGCCATATGAGATCACGTTTAGTGGTAAAAATATTTTCACCTCTTGAGGATAGTAGGTCACAAGTTTTGATCTCACCAGCTACAAGGTGTCAAAACCCCCCTGATTTACAGTAGATGAAATGTATTGGTGATGTCTGTATTCCCAGAACACCCAGTTTTCTAATGCCAGTACCACAAAACCACTACTAGGGTGCTCCCATGCTAGTAATCAAGAAATGTATCAGGACTTTGACTCAGTGGACTATGGAGACAGACATATGTCTTCAGCTTATAAAAGTGATCCCTTCAGGTTCAGAACACTTTGCTTTAATACTGTATAATTTGCACCATTCCTATTCATCTTTTGAAAGATTACTCCAATCCCAAAGCTGTCAATTTTGCATTTTCATAAGAACTAAATCAGTTTTTAAAAAGTCGGAAAGTTGCTTTCTCTGTTTCTGTCCTTTTGATTGATTATCTATGGTTCCACAGCATATTACGTGATCACAGCAATGTTCTTTGGAGATATAATCATCAAAGAGCATTACTCAGCTGGGAAAGTACATGTGAAGGGTGTAAATAATGAAACCAAACAGGGGGCCATTAAATACATTTTTTTGTTTTCTGTGCTTAGAGGCTTGTTTACAGGGTAGGGGGCATACTGTTAAAAAGGAATGTTAAAAAAAAAAAAAGAAAAAAAGGCAGAACTCCTAAATTATACCAACCAATCCATCTGTTCAGATAGAGAGCCCTGCAGACCTGGCAAACCTTGAAGGTTTATCAGTGTTCATTTTGGCTTTGAAAGGTGTGTTTAGTCCCTGTGGCTCTGAAAGCTCTAGTTTATGTGTTAGGAAGTATATTCCCAAAGCAGATGTTTAATTTTTTAATTTATATGGTCCTTGTAATCCTAGTCATATAGTGCAGGATATTTCATAAAGCCTATTTCTGTGTAGCACATCAAATACAAATGATCTGAACTGTTAATTAAAAATTGGTTTAGAGGAGAAAACAGGGCAGGAAGCAAAGTGTTGAAACGTGCAGCCCCTTGACTTGTAGCAGAGTTGAAAAGTAACTGATTGTGTGTGGATAATTGCCATGACTTAGTTTGGCAGACCCCTATTGTTATCAGAGCTGCAAGGCTGCCCCTTAAACTGTTCAAACATGGATCTCCAGCATTCATGTCCAGAAAGGCCAACTGCTCTGTTAAAATTCATTGCTTGTTTGTTCAAAAAAAGTGTATTTTCTTTCTGTGCCATTAATCCTGTGGGTTTTGTTTTGTTGGTTTGTTGGGGTTTTTTTTACAAAAATGGTTCTGTAGTTCTCGTTCTGAGGCAAACTTCTGATCTGAAGTGTCTGGTACTGAGTCACCTGATACTGGCCTGATGTTACTTTTATATCTGTAATAACCATCATTAGGAGTAATCCATACAGAAGTCTATGAGTCTTATTTGCACTATAGCTCTCCCTTTCATTTTGTATAAAGAAACTTTGGGTACTACTTATGTACAAACAAACTTAACTTGTCCTAAGTAAAAGAAGATTTTAAAAGTGAAAATTAGATCCATTAGAGCTGAACATTAAAAATATTGCAAGATCAGAATTAACATTACTGCACAGATTTCTGCTGTTTATATTGAAACCATTTAGAAAATCAGAAAGGTATGAAGCCTCTGAAGAGACCTGAAAGCAAAATACGTAGAATTCAATGCTTTGTTATGATTAATAAAAAGATACTAAGGGACTGGAGAAGTAGGATGTGTTTGTCTGAAACTAGCTATGTGGAAGTTTGAGCACATTACTGTTTCTATCATACTGAGTAGATTCACCAGCCTTTTCTGGGTGAGATTAAATCAGCTAAAATATTTATCTAAAGGATTTTTATTGTGGACCTGCAATCTCAGCTTTTGACTTTTCTTTTTCTTTTTTTTTTTTGCTTTTTGTTTTGTTTTGTTTTTTGTTCCGCCAAACATTGTCACTTATTTTAGGATTTTATCTGATGTTTGAAATGTAGGTATGTAAAAAAAAAGGCTTCAAATTCTCCAGTTGAATTTAAAATAATTTTACATCTTTTTTTTGCTTTCTTATCAAAATATAATAGCTGAATCCTAGATATCAAGAACTCTGACCTTAATATAGATGATGTAGTAGCTGTTTTGTGACATGGAAAACTTGAACCTTGAACAGAGTAAGTTTATTTGATCTTTTCAGATTAATATGGCCACAGAACTTACACATGTACCATTTTTCTTACTAAAATGACATTAAATTGAATTTTTCTTTTTGAAAACTGTGGATTTCACATACATTAGAGAGGTGATTCTAAATAGTAAATCAAAATACATATCCTGCCAATCAAGAGACAGGAATACAAAGCATGAGAAACCTTCTAATTTAGCATAGAGCAGTCTCTTGTGCATAACTGCTGTCCTCTGATCAAGCCGTGCTTTTTAATGTCAAACAAGGAGGGAAAAAAAGTCTTGGTAAAAAGTACAGCTAGAACATCCTTTAACAGAGATGGAAATGACTTGATATAGAGTTGGGGGAAACAAAAAAAAAAAGGAAACCAAAAAGCAATAGGCATTTTTTTGGAGGGGTGGAGTGACAACCAGAAATGTCCTTGCCTCTGTGCAAGCTCTGCTCAGCAGTAACTAAAACATGCCTGTATTATCAACACTATTGCTGCACAAATCCAAAACATAGGCTATACTAGCTATTGTGAAGCTGCTGTCTATCCCAGACAAAACTGGCAGACACGTTTACAGTGCTTGTTGAAGAGAAATATCTTCTGAAGGGTATGCTTTTTCCACTACTCCGATCTTAGCAGAAGTGGATGTGAAATTTATCCATACTGATATACTGAAAAAATTTCCAGCTTTCTTTTTGAATCAAATGGAAATTGTAATACACACTACTGATGGCATCAAACTGTATAATGATTTAAGACCGACAGATACACCAACAGTATAGAACCTTTTACGCAAAGTTTTTAACCTTATTGCAGACTGGTGGGGAAAATATTATATCTATATAATTCTTGCTGCAGCTCCAAATCTTAGAGTCCAAACTAATATTTGACTGCTTAGAAGCCCTTTTAACAAGGTTAGAGGTGCAGGCTAAGAATCTGTGGTACTAGACATGGTAGAGTCACAGTCAAATTTCATTAAAAATGGTATTTTACTACTATTTCTTTTTAATCTAATACTAGTTTAGGATGACAAGAATATAGAAGAGAAAAGTGGGTTTGTACAATGTTCATTTTCTCCCTGGGGAGAAGATTTTGCCAGGGGCAAAATGACATTCCTCTTATCTTGAAGTTAAAGCAACAAAGTTAGTAAATTTTGTCCAGCAATACTTTTGTATGTACCTTGACATTCCTCATTTCCTGATGGCAAGTTAATCCCGTGGGAGACCCAAAAGCTTTAAAAATTTGGCAAATAGCATACAGGGTTGAAAAGCAAACTTTTAAGAGTTTACAGTACTGAAACAGAAAGAACTGCATTCATCTAGTGTTCCTAGGACAAGAACCATTGCTCTCTTTAATAGTTCACAAACCTCAGCAAGTTATATAGAACATTATATACAGGTGTTTCTTTAATTTGTCCAGTGGATAGGAAATAAATAATGCTTAGGGTTTTTTAATGCTTCATCCTAAATATGAAGGTTAAGTGTGTTAAAATATATTTCTTCTTTAAGGAAGGACAGCAAGAAAACTAAATGACAGGTTAGGTAATAAATAAGGTGGTTGAATAATTGAAATGTCTTACTATGTGGCCATCAACAGATTAATTTTTTACTAGTGAATTTATTTCCAGTAATGATCTTTGGAAGTAATCTCTCATTAGTAAGCTGTCACAGTGAAGGAGAAGATTTTAGACTGTTGCTTAAAGTTGTGCTAACTGTGCTGTGCATATATGAGTTCTATAAAATTCTCTTCTTCAGTTGCACAGAAAGCCAAACAAGCAATACTTATGAGCTCTTAAAAGCCCCTTTCAAACACTGGCAGTTTGATAATTCAAAAAAATAACCATTTCATTTTGAGATGGCACAAAAGTTTTTAAGTTCTTTTTATGCTTTTTTAAAAGCATTTCAGTGTAAGCATAGCTTTTCGTAACATAAAAGAGAAATTGATCTTTGGTGTCTATTAACAGAAACATGAAAAGTTTTTCTTGAAATGCAATATTCTTTGTAAGAATTCAGTTATAACGCCTTCCTGGAGAACTTGATCTCTAAATGAGAAAGCCAATGAATCCCTGGAAAATATTTTACACTTAGGCATGGATATAACTCATTACCTCTTTGGGCCCTGGTTCCTTAATCTGGATCTAGTACTCTAGTACATCACCATTTCTATAAATGCTTTTGCCCATCAAAAACTTGTGGCGTGAAAGCCATAATCTCTTCCAGATGTGTAGATATGTCTAGGGATAAGATTTAGCCTACTCAAGTCTGGATTAGCACCTTCCTATCAAGATTTTTAAAATCCATTTTTTTTTTTTGTATGAAGCCAAAAATAAAAAAGCATACATTAAATAGCATAAAACCCTAAAAGTACCACTGGAGTATTTGATGCTTTGCATAATATAGCTCAGAGCATAAAGATGGTGATTGCAAATACTAATTGTTAGGTTTAAGAAGCCCTAGAGAAATAATTGCTACTAGTCTGCAAGTCAGAAATTTCAAGGTAAAAGACATAACATGTTTAACTAAAACACAGCTAATTAGATCAAAAGCAGATCCCTTTCAAAGTCTGAGATGATGATATACACAATAGAGCTGTTAACTTCAGAAAGCTGAGTGCTGATGTAATCAAATAAGGAAGATGATTTCTTTTTTGTGCCTGTGTTTCAAGAGAGGTTCAGATCAATATATTGTTTTATTTGATTCTCACATTTTTAGGGTACATAACTCTACAAGAAAAAAACACCCTCAATCTAATTCTAAAAGTTCAACCTTGTCCAGTCTTTCCTGGGTGTTAATTTTTAAAATCAGTCTTTTAATTTTCATTCACAAAATTTCCTAATTTTGAGCAAATTGTTCTGAATTCCCATTTCCACCACTTTACATCAAGAGTTAAAAAGCAATATATTTCCTCCTTGTGCTGTATTTGCAAATGATTTTAATATTGTTGTTTAAGAGTCACATAAATCCTTTTGAGAGAGCCATAAGGATCCTGTAATGCGAGCATGTTTATTACTGACTGCTGAAACCAGTCACAAGCAAGATCCCTAGGGAGGAGCAGCCATTCCATTAGGACAGAAAAAGTCGGTGCTAAGGGAAAGCATTGTTGGAAATTCAGCAGAGAAACATACAGTCAGTAGCTTCAGTAGCCCCTCAGTCTCAAACATGGTCCTTCTCTCATGTAAGAAATGGGCTAGCTTATTGCAAGAGTATATGAAAAACTCAACCTCTCTTGTACCTGCTCATTAGCAGTTGGATAATTTCATTCTCCATTTCTTACTAAGAAGACATATTATGTCCTGTTCTGTGAAACTTGTTGAAGGTTTTTTTAACCTACTGGACTATGAATTTCCAAAGATATCTTTCTTTATAGCTTTTTTCTTTTTACACTTTGTTGCAAGTTAGAGACTTTACCAGGAGGGCTGAAATTTCCTCTTAATTTTTCCTCACAACTAAAGTTTTTGACTGCATTCTCATCTTTTTTTTGCCCAAGACCAGCAAAATTCTGAGACCATTATCATCAGGTTCTTCCTGGTAATTTCTGACTTCCCCCAGCCTGGCATGGCAAAGGAGAAGGCCTTTTGTACACTGTGGATTGTTTTGAGAATCTTAAGCATGTATGCGTCCAGGAAAGAGTGCACTGAGTAGCATCCACAAATTAATTGGTACTTTTTCCTGTCCAGATCTCTGCATTTGGTGTCTTTTTTTGCAAATCTCTATCCTCACCTGCAGGAACTGAATTTCTCTTCTATCCTATTTGCACTACAAATTGACTTAGGGGTTTTTTTCTGTAATGAGACTTGAGGAAGAATAAAAAAAGGTGGTAGAAGAGTAGTGGCAAAGGATAAAAAACTAAGGAAAAGGGGTTTCTCTGTACTAGAGCTATTAAGTGACTATATAAAAACAATAGTTTTCTGAAATGGAAATCTGCATCTGTTTATGTGGAGCAAAAGATATGTTAGTCAGCAGATTCCCAACCACAGAAATATTGACTATGCTGTCTTCACTATTGTATCAGAACATTTAGGCTTAAAATATGTTTGGAGTACAAAAGGTTGATGTCAAAAGTCTCTTTAATAGAAAGAAAAAAAAATATCATTTGTCCTTGGATTTATTCAGGAGCTGTAATGAATATCCTATTCTCTATCGTAATAGAAAAATTAAAATAATTTATGGAAATCTCTACAATAATAAATGTACATATTCCAAATTACTGTTCTTAACTGTACTTAATTATTCTTTTTATAGTTATCATCAATACACATAGAGTAACGTTAATAGAAATTATCAAAAAAGTGACAGATAAGAGTTAAATAGACTTAGCTGTTCCAGATTTGATTTGAAATAGGTTTTGAAAGAAAAGATCTGAAATTATCAACAGCTACTAAAAGAAACAAAAAAGGCAAGCCTTTATTACCACTATGTGTGGTTCCCTTTTTCAACCACCCAAGCTCACTTTAAATTATTCTTCCATTAGCTCACTGTGCTGCCTACTTCTAGCCCTTGCTGAGCAAACATCAAGAGCTGCACCCAGCATGTGTCCTGTAGCTCAGAACAGGAAGCACTTTGGTACTCTGTATTCATGGGGAGAAATGGGAGGAGGGAAAAAGTCCATGGGGAAAAAAGAAAAAAAAAAAGAGAAAGAGAGAGAGAGGAAGAGAGAAAGAAAGAGAGAAAAATAGAGGGAAAGAGAAGAAAGAGAAGAAAGAAAGAGAAGAGAGAAAGAGAG